>WBMZ01010989.1:77389-92899 GCA_013400975.1 Atrichornis clamosus | reverse complement strand
GTAGCGCCGCGTCCCCGCGGGCAGCGAGCGGCCGGCGGGGCGCGAGGGGCTCCGGCCGGCGCGGTGAAATGGGTCAGTTACGTAATAACGCCGGCGGCCACGGCCCCGGCCCCCCGCGGCCGCCCGGCACCCCCGCAGGCAAGAGAGGGGAAGCCGCAGCGGCGGGCGCCGGCAGCGAACGGCACCGCATCCTCTCGCGGACCCCGGGCACCGCCGCCGCACCCTTCTTCCCACTCCGCCCCTCCCCAGCAGTTCCCCCGCCCCGGAGCGCACCTTCTCCTGGGCGCGGTTGAGGCGTTTCTGGACGTTTTTGGCGAAGATGCCGGTCTTCATGTCGGCCATGGCTGGCGGCGGGGATAGGGAGGGTGGGGAGAGAAGGCGGGCGAGGCAGAGCCCGGCGGCTGCGAGCGGCAGCGACAAGGCAGGGATGGAGGGATGGAGAGGAGGTGGAGGAGGAGGAGGGCTTTAAAGACACAGCAGGGAGAGGCGTGGCCGCCGCCACCGCCTCAGGTGAGCCGCGGGCCGCCCCCGGCCCACGGGAAGGCGGCTCTTGGGACTCCGCCGAGTGGGCAGCGTTGTCTCCGGGAGATGAGGCAATTCCTCTACATAATAAAACACATAATGAGAGATAATGGGGATGATGATTACTAGAAGCACAGTGGTTGCGTCCTCCACTGGCACAAGCCCCCTTGTACAGCCAGAGAAGAGAGCCTGAGGCACCTGCTTGTTCCCCTAGAAGTTTCCAACAGGTCAGTCACTTCCAGATCCAAGCTCCTTGGACACCTTTCACTGGTTTTGGGGCTGCAGCATCACAGACCACCAATGCAGTAGATGGGTGCTGCAGTTAGAGGACCTGCACCCCAGCTAGGCCTGAGCTGGGCTTGCTGGCACAGCCATCAGCTCTTCTGGGCTCACCATGCCCATGCTGCTGAATTTGTACATGTTGACTTGCCATTGTGCTGCTCTCGACATCCTCCTTTCATCCATTCCACACTCTTGTCTCAGTGTAGCAGCCAACAGCAATAAACTGGCTCCAGACTAGTTTCAGGTTGTTTATTTTATTCCTGAACTTACAAATTTAAATCAAAACTGAAGGGCAGTCATAACAAAACTCTCTGTCCTCCTTGGCACTCAAGCACCCCAAAATCTTCTAAATACAGGATCATGCAGCACCAGTCACTCAAGGCTGGCAAAGTCATCCTTCTTAGATACCAGGCCCCAGACTCACTTTTGGCATTTATTTCTCTTGTTTGGCCAAATATGGAATTCCCTGATACAGAGAGTAGAAATCCAGCAGCAAACACAGCAAACAAGACAAAGTAAAACACTGGAACTTGATCCTCTTAGCCTGAGCCTATATCCTTCTATAGGGAGCTGTCCTATGTTTGTAATATGTTTAATTGATTTTTCAGATTTGTACAAACACAAACCAGGTCTTCTCCCTGCCAAAAGAAAATGTCTCATACACCTAGAGAGTCCAGTTGTGTTTCCTGAGTCCTTGTATTTCTGACAGCTGCCCAGTTCCACATGTGCCTACACATATTCCTGTACTATTAGGAAGTGGATTTAACATACCAGCTGCAGCAGTAACAATGTTTATTGAGAAATTGTGACCTATATAAAAGTAGGTGCTTACTTAATTCTCACATAAACATAATTTAAAAAGACCAAAAAAATCACACAAAAACCCCCAAACCCAAAACAAATGCAGAAAACCAAAGAAAACATATCATAGCAACCAAGGAAATTATTTTGCCTAAAGATTACAGGCAGTCCCTCATAATGCTGTTAAGCTGGTGAAAGATCAAAACAAAATCTCAGTGTGCACAAGGCTGCTGAATTCTTTGAAGTAATTTTTCATATCTTCAGAGTTTCTCTTTTTGGCCAGTTTACCATCAGATTCCACCACTTTAATACTGATTTTTAAAAAAATCATGAAAAGAGGTGGTCTTAACTTTCATTACTCATGCATTTTCTTCACCAAAGAGTAACAAAAGTAGCAAGTATCAGCTGCACAGAGTGCATTTGGTTGCCTTTGGGCTAGCAGGGGGAGGGCTCTCTTGTGCCTTTTTGTCTCCTGCTGTCTGATATAATAGTTGATCCCCCACCACCAAACCCCAAATGCTCTTTCATGCTGGTGGATGAGGAGAATGAAGATGTGTCCTCAGTCAGTCAGCTGGTCTCTTCCTCCTCAGTCAGTTGACCTGCACTGTCTTTGACCCATTTAATGGCCTTGGACAACAGCCAAGGCTTTTCCACTGGCTGGTTTATCAATGAGTATGTTACTCTCCATCAACTAGATTTTGGAAAGCAATTATCAGCAAACAATCAGGTTGTTCTTTCCACACTCTCTGTCTGTTGCATATAATATTTATTGCAATTCTTCAGAGAAAATGTCTCCATTAAGATGTGTTTCAAAGCAAATTTTTCTCTGTGTTGCTCATGCTTTAGTCTGAAATAGATGATATTTTAAAATGAACAGTCCTTTACTACAATTTACCCTATTTTCTCCCTGTTTTGTTGTTACTGTTTATTTGTTTATTATTTTAAAATGAGATTTCACTTCATTTTCACTCCTAAAAAGCAGTCATTCATAGAAAAATACTCCAAAGGGAGTGGTGAATTTGAATATAAAATCTCTAAAGAGAAGGGAGAAAGTAAGTATTAGTACAACTGCTATGTCACCACTTTTTCCAGGTGTTGAGCCCCATTCACCCAAAATGTCAGTCAGAAAAAGAAGAAATCTGGATAATTTCTGGTACATCAACAATATGGTTTCTCATCACACATTTCTGCTGTGGAGTAACAAGTGATTTGCACCTCACAGAGCTCTACAAATCACAGCATATGGACACTCATATAGAGACTCACAGCATATAGACATGACAAGTAAAAGACATCCCCATTACAAGCACATCACTTTAATATTCAGTGCAGTGGAAAATTGGAGTGGGAAATGAAACTGCAGGACAGCCTGGGAACTGAAATCACACTGTAATGTGAATTTGGGGAGGCAGAACGTATGGACGTAAATACAATGTGAGTTGGGACTAACACATTAGCAAACACAGGAAAGCAGTATGAGAAATTGAAAGATTTCAAGTGTACAGGACCTGCATTTTAAACCTCCTTTTACAAGTGACAACTTGGTACTATATTTGCAGTTTATGTCAGCACATAATGGGCAGCAAAAGACTGTTTAAATTATCTGGGCAGTTTCTGTAGGTCTTGCTGCCTTTTGGGTGTGAGTCAGAGAGGTGAGAGCTGTCTGTCTCACATAAAAAGGAAAGTAAGGAAGACAGTGGAAAATATGCATCAAAATAAAAATACTTTCATAAAACAAATGTTGTTCTAAACACTGTAAAGTCTAGTCCAGATGAAAATTTTAACAAACAACTGAAATTAAAAAAACATACATGTTCTATAGTTTAATATTTAGGCCTTGATTTTTAATTAGAATTCTTGTATTATAGACAAACAGAGATTTTTTTTTTCACATTTTCCCTCATTGCCATAACTTCAGATTAACACCTCTCTCTCTCTCAGCCATTAAAGTGCTAACTTATGTTGAACTGACACTTGCATTCTGGCACAGAGCACCAGTTCCATCAGTGGAAAGGATTTTATCTGAAAGGTGCCCTTTGATTTCAGCTTCATCATTTGAACCTATCTGGCTTCACAGAGCTACATACAGGTAGGTGGTGTTCAGCACTGGCCTTGCTTTGTTACCCTGGAAATCTGGCCTGTGACTGACTTCAATCAGCATATTTCTGGCTTGACACCCCAGGCTCTGAAACACAAAATGAGCTTTACATGGGAAAGCATCGCTAAAGAAGGGCTGCAGTGCTCGCTCACAGAACAAACACCAGTGATGTTTCTGTAGGAAATTTACGCCTGGATAGCTCCCATGGGACATAGGTGTCCATGTTGGACTTCTGGTGGGGGGGAGGTATGTTCCTTCCATCCTCCAAGTCCTCTTCTCTGAAAAAACAAGAATTAGAGTAATGAGCTTCAAAAAGTGAAAAAACAAAAAACAAATGGTTAGAGAGAGAATTCCTGGACTTACTACTGTCTTTGGGTGAATCTTTTCAGGTTTGAAGCAGTGCAAGTAGATAAGAAGTCATGACAAGAGATCCAAAATCCTTTAGGATTGGCAGGTGGGGGTAGGAGGAGTGAGTAATTAATATCAGTTAATACCAGGCTTTTTTTACTTTTTACACAGCTGGTGTGTCAATAAAATACGAACTTGAGGAAAAGACTAGGGTGATAAGAAAGGCAAGTTTTCTTGAGATCTAAGAATGAGTTTCATCATGGCCAGAGCTGCAGGGCTTCACACCTCCCTCCCTCAGCGAGAATAACTGGCAGTCTGGACCTATTGCAAAGGGGCCTGTACAAAGAAACTGGCTTTATGTTACATCATTTAGATGGCAACAGTGTCTTGATAGTGTATACAGTATCAATTCCAGCATTGGGAATGAATGCTGATGAGCATACTTGTGCTCCGGCTTCTCCTGATGTGTCAGGCCTGTAATTAAAAGCACAGTGAGCTGTACAGAAGATGAAGTTTGGAGAATGATGCTGACAAGATATGAGCTTTCCCACCTAAGTAGGACAGTCACCCACCACAAAAAAAATTACCAATCACTCTTATCCAAAATTTGGGCTCCTTTAGTATATCTGAGGTCAGCATTAAAAGATCATTGAAAATTGCTGTTGAAACATCTGAACTTAAATGTTCTAGACACATTTTATCTTCTCAGTCAGAAGGACACAGGCCAGAACCAGAAATATCTTCCTTTTTAACTGTCAGGTAAAAAGAAGAGAAGGACTTTCTGTAGAACATCCTTTGGATCTTTCCTGAAAGAAAACTAAGTCTCTCAGTTAAAAAGTTTGTCCACATGCAATTTTCCATACCCCTCCTCTTGTCTTTCCCATCAAATATGTTTACAATATTCCTAGTATTTACAGTGAGAATCTAGAAAAGCACACCTTTTGGTTTGTATAACAGTGAAAATTAATGTTCTGACAGCCTCTCTCTTTTTTCATTTTTCTTCAAAGCCATTCCACCACAACCTCACCTTCTCCTTTGGAAATGCCTCACCAGTGGTGAGTTTCTCTCCACTTGTGAAGAGGACATAGCATGCATGGCACCAGTTTGATTCCTTAAATTACTCTTTGCTCATCAATTGGCTGCTAATGGCGTTACACACACATCATATATCATCATCTAGCCTCTCTGCTTTTATTCCTAGTGCTGATGCACATTTACACAATGCTGTTTCTTTCACCTCTTATATGGGCTAGAAGGAGGGATGTAGCAAAAAGATGTGCAGTCCTAATCCTGAAATATTTAAAATTTGGAGAAAAGTGACTAGCAATAGCTATTCTGTGTGTGTCCCTAATTTAGAAAGGCCATGATATGCAAGATAATATATACATACAAAATAATGAATACATTTATGTTATTATGAAGGTCATATGATGTTTTTTCTTCAAGAATACAGCTGTATGTAAACCACTGTGAGCTGATTATGCTGGTTTAATATCTGACACATCATTTTCTAAATATCAGGAAATTTTTCCTCCTAATCACTTGCAGCTGGACAATGGAGGTTGGAGGCCTCCTCTCCTGCAGCAGCTCTTCTTGCCTTGACACTCATTGCTTTCAAGGAAGCAAAAACAATTTAGAACAACCAGGGATCTGCTTGCAGGGATACAGAAGATGGCCTGTGAAAGCAGCACTGCCCAACTCCTGCTACTAATCCTAGATGCATCAGATATGTCCCAAAAAGCCACAATCTGCAGGGAATAATGTGACCTCTGGTCACAGGAGAGGCACTTTCATCAGGAAAACCATGTAACATAGCAAAGAGTTAATCCAAACTTCAAAAAGGCACCCTTGGAGGGCCTATCTGGAGACACTGCCAAATTGTAGGTTCTGCTGCTTTAATGCATATAGTCAAAAGTCAGGTTTTAAACCTATGGACTCTCCAAAGATAACTCCATCTTTTGATTATCAAGGTTCCTTATTCAAACATCTTCACTCTTTTTTCTCAGTACATGGTTTGTTCTTAATTGAGCTAGGTTTGTCCTGACTTCTCTTACTATAACCCATAAATTGTTCCAAGGAATCCCAAAATGAATTTGATACCTGTGCTCTGCATCAGGACTTTGAGAATGCCTCATCAAAATTAGGAAGAGCAGTGCACTGAAAAGTTGCAACATACACTTCTCTTTACATAAAGAAAATCTTTCATCTACAATGGCTCCAACTATATTATTATTCATCCTCAAGGTGTCCTGGACAGATGCTGTGAGAAGCAGTCCCTGGAGTTAGTTAAAATAGTCTTACCTGTAGTGGCCTGACAGGCTTAAGAGATTCTTATTTACCTGTGGCTAGTGTATTCTTCAGCATATATGAAAAGCTGTGTTCCATGTCTGTCTTCTTGTAGGTTTTTTATTATTTTGTTTTGGTTTTTTCCCCCAGAAAGGTATCTCTGCAACATTTAAAAGAGCTACAAACAAACATCAAGGATTGGAGGTAAAATAGCCTTCACATCCAAATCACAGCAAAACTTTCTTTGGTCCTTCCCTAGTATCCATTTCTGATCTGTTTCACCTTATTATAGATGGATGCATGACAATAAATACTCCACTCATCCAGCAACTGTCTCTGGAAGGAAATTTGAACTATTTCCGTCATGAGATGAAGAGACACTTTGGATGCTAACAGTTGCTATAACACTCACTGTAGGAACCAAACTCTTTAACTGCTGCATGCTTCCTAGTCCTTGAATGAGAGACTGATTTTTCTTACACAGTGGGGACAAAAAGTCTTTAGTCTTTAGCTAATAATGGCATGCTAGTCTTATTTTAGAGGCATCTTTTTGCAGTTTCTTGCAGCTTTTATCAGAGGCAGCCTTGGTAAAAATGAAAGTTAAATTTCAACACCTTCTCCCTTCCTTTTCACCTCTTCAAAACAGTCTTGAGAAATGTTCACACATTGCTACTCTTCTTCCTGCTGTATCTCATAAACGACAAGCAGAAGATGAGAGAACTAACTACACAATAACGATATCTCCTAACTGTAGGTCTCAAAATGTGCTTTCAGAAGGAAAACCTTTAGTAAATCTTAATAACCAATGAATTAATGACTCTGACATATCAATTAAATTTTTTAAAACTGCAAACACCTTTAGATGAATGCACCTTGTACAATTGATAACAAATGCATTGCTGTGTAGAGAGAGGACTCCATGCACTCCATGTACTTCATCTACTACTCTATAGTCCCTGAACACCTGTAAAACAGGGAGATCAAAATAAAATCTGTCATGCTACGGAAAATGAGGAACGGGGTTAGAGAGTAGACTGGAAGTTCAGGCAGCTCATCTTGGTGCTATTCTAGAATAAGGATTTTCGGTAGCAAGAGTTCAGGGCAAGGATTTGCAGAAAATACATGAGCAGAACCTGGTGGAATATTTTTCACTGTCCACAGATTTCTCTTCACCTCAGTGTAGCTGTGTTCAATACCAGTATTTACAAATACCATCCTATTTTTCTTTTGAAGAGAAAGATCTTGTCCTATCCCCTTCAATGTCAAGGGAAGAATTTTTGATCAAGGCTAGTGGAATAGTAGATGAGCAATAAATAAATTTAGGAGTGTTAGTAGAGTGAGTGCAGGTGCCAACAGAGTCACTATGTCAGAGCTGACGGTTGTGTGCACCTTAACAAGGAGATCGAAAGGACTGCTGAGAAATGGTGTGGGGGCATGGGTCAGAGCAGTGACACACACAAAGCCAATTATTGCAGTATAGTTTGTATCTACCCGTGAACAAGTCTTTGAAGCCTGCACCTCTTCTGTATGTCAAGTGTGAAACAAGTTCCTTCTGATCCTTCTCTACATGTCTGCCAAAAAACCCTTCTTCCTGTTAGCCAGTAATGCTAAAATGCTTCTAAAATCAAAAAACAAGATTAAAAGTTAAGGGTATTTTTGGAAAGGAAGAAGAGAAGTCTTAGGAAGACTTTTTTTCTCATTACATCACCTCAGACGTGGTGTGAAGTTGACTTTGTGTTACTCCACCTTACTGGCAGCAGGGAGAACTGATGTAAGATTTCTGGTGCTCCATCTTGCAGGTAGAAGTCGAGGGCTGTGCATGAACCTGCCATGACACCCATGTTGAGGTGCTCATGGGAACAGACCGATAGCATAGGCAGGCTTCTGCCCCTTCAGTTTAAACCCTGTGGCAGAAGTAGGGCGAAAAACTTGGAGGAAATATTTTAAGAATGTCTTAAGAATTCATGGGGAAGTTAGGGATACCAATTTGCTTCATGAGGATCAAAGCTATTAACCATTCATATTGAGTTTTCCCCCAAGTGACTCCTCCACCCCTTATCTAATAGCCTCAGATTTCTGAGGCAAACAGTTAAACTCAAAAAATTCCAGCCTGACTACATATTTTTGGTCTGTTTGCAGGATTTCACTGGGACTGTGGGGAAGTAAGGTCCACATAATGCCAGGGGTCTCCCTTGTAGTCTCCAGACAGCCCTGTAGGGAGCCATGCGGGGTCATGGGCTGTTGCAAAGCTGTTCCTGAGCTCTGTCAGGGCAGCCCCCTGTGGGCAGGCATCTGCTGGAAAGCCAGGAATGGCTGTTGCCACGGACTGCAGAAAAACTGCCCTCCAGCCTGCTGCTTACAGCACTCTCATGGGATTTGAGACAAGGCTGTAAGTGAGTCCCAAACCTCATACTGCTCTTTGCAGAGTAGATACTCCAAATGCTAGACTATTACTAGACAAGTGGGTGGTAACAATATCACCTCCTGCTCCTCACATCTAGAGAAGGAAAATCATGACTTCAGGCATCAGGTGCTGAGACCTGGTTTCACAAAGACGCCTACTTACACCCATGTTCACATGAGAAAAACATCCCTAACTTCGGCATTTCTTAGCAACGGCAGAAGTGTGTCCACAGTCAGAGTTTCTTCAGGAGCCTGTTTGCAGTCCTCATCCCCAGGTTGTGGCCCTGCATGAGCTGAAGGCTAGTTTTCATAAAGTCCAGCTGCACAGTCTGGGCTCAGGCTCCTGAGATGTGAAGAGACATTGTGAGAAAGCACATTGGTGGAGATGTGCAAAGTATGAAAAAGAAAACAGCAGGCAAAGACAACTTCGTTGAGAATAGGAAAAACAGCAAATTGTGGAAATTTTTCCGGAAAAACTGTGACCTGAAATACCTTATATTAAAATATAAGGGAAAAACCAGGACTCAGAAGAGCAAAGTGAAGGTTCAGCCCCTCACAAGCAGGTCCTTGGCCTGCCAAGACTCACCCAGTGCCTTACTGGGGTGGTGGCATATTAACTCAGCAATTCCCCAGTTTTAGCAATCAGACAATAGTGAACTGCTTTGCAGTTTGTCCTCTGTGTGTGGGATATACTTGTAAATGCTACTATTAATTTCCATCTGCTTATGGTAAAGGGTACCTGAACAAAGTGAAGGAGTCAGGGTTGCAGAGTTAATGAGTCTTTTCTCCCTTTTCTACACATCAGAGCTCAGGAAACTTTGGAAACTGTTTCAGTCCCTCTGGACTCAACTTTGCCATGCAGTGTAGGCTTTGCAGGACTGAGCTGCTGAGTTTTTTATTTGCATCTGGGCCTAATGAAAGGTGAGGGCAACATATGAATATTCAGGAGTTTACAGGGAGCAATGGGACATGATAAAGATGAGTAGAAGCAGACTGAACCAGATTGGTGTAGTGTAGATGTGAAAAGATATTTTAAGTCATGCTTTATATTATATGACTCATCAATATATTGCTCAACACGTAGAATTTACATGACGCATTTCCACATGCTTTGAGATATAACTCAAAATCTTGATCCAAAAATGCGACCAAAGCCAGGGCTCTAAAATTAGCCTGCAGATGTCAGAAGGGCAGTAAGATGGCATCATTTATCATTTAGCACAAGCCAACAAAACGTCTATGCTGATATCATCTTTTGCAACATGCATTACTTTGAAAACCTTCCCTATGTAAAGAGTTTGAAGAAGGTTAACAGCACTCAACAAGAAAGTGGGAGAAGTTGTCTATGTTCTTATAAAAGCATATCACGATGCAATTGAACAGGATCTGCTTTCTGTATTGATTATCATCTTTATAACTAAGATATACATTTAGCTTTGGTACAGTATGAAAATTGTTTTAGAAGAAATTAAAAGCAGCGGAAAATAACTTTCCCAAAAGCTTTCAGTCACGAGGAGTGAAATTTAAAGGACCACATGAAAAAGTGTTAAGAGTGTCAAATCTACTGCCTGATTCCCAAAAACAAATCAATGCCCTATTAATGTTGGTCTCTTTTGTAATCTGACACGATCAAGAAGCAGCCCTTGGTAGAGCACCAGGTGGAATTGCTTACATTTTTCATGGATTTTTAATTACAGTCATGGAGAACTACAAAGCTCCTGTGAAGTTCTTGGGCTTCAAGGTCTCTCCCAGTTGCTGTCAAAGTAAATGAAAACTTCTGTTTGTCTTGAATAAGCTTCAGTTTAGGATCTCATACTCTGAGGAAGAGGATGCATATATCCATGTGTTTTGGCTCTGTGCAACACAAACCCACTTTAATTTTAACCTAGACTTTGGTGCTACCCAACCTTAGTGCAGTTGCCTATGCGAATACAGTGAACAGTTTTGCTGTGAAGTTTCTCTGCAGGTGGTACTTTTAATTTGTCTTTAATGTGAATTTAAAGACACATATTTTTCTTAGTGAACCAGTGTCATTAAATAAAAGTGAACCATACTACTTTACAAACAGAAAAAGTACAAACCTAATCCCTCTAATTGTATCACATCCTAGAGGGAACAAAATTAAAGCACAAGGCCAGGGTTTAACATTGTTGAGGAAATCAAATTCCTTTGTAAGCCTTTACAGTAATTGTTAAGGGTGGGTTTCATCTCCCCTCCCTGCAGCCCTCTGAATAGAAATTAGGCTCTATTTAGACAAATGGGTGGAAGTACACTCTTAAAGCAAATGACAGCAATTGCCTATGGCCTATGTGCTATGAACTTTAAAGCTAATACTTTTAAACGGTGAATCAAAGTCATCACTAAGAAAAGTCACCAATTCAAAGTAAAACTCTAGGCAGGTAGATGCTGCTTAGTGCCTGAAAGACCAGAGGCTGAAAGGGAAGAAGGAGGAGAGGCTGGGATGCATATCAAATGAGGCTATGGTATCTAGTTCAGTCAGCACAGTTCAGGCAGATGGCCACAATGAATATTTAAAGAGATGTGGCAGGTGAATTGTAATGGAAGCAGAAGTAAGGCTGATGTCAACATGAAACCACACAAATTTTGCACAAGACCAGCAGTTCAGAAGTTTTAAATTTTAAAAATAATTTTCATTGTCCCAGGATCACAACATAGTTTTGATGCCATGATTTTTACATTGGTAATCCATCACATGCATTACACCACTGCATTTATAAATTCCAGATGTGCATCCCTTTTGAGGCATTCACAGAAGCAGTGCCAAATATATTACTGTAATATCTTAATAAATCAGGTCATGACTATAAATAAATCAGATTATGACTATAGTGGAACATCAGAAATGAGAGGAACATACTAGGAACAGCCATTATTAATCCTAAGAGATGCTGTGCATAACTTACTACAGAACAAGGAAAGGCAGCTGACTGAGAGCTTGTACAATTTCAGAATAGACAAAAAACCAAAAGGCAGGAAGCAGATCACCAGTGTTATTTTCCTACACCTACAGAGATCCTTCTAAAGTGCATAATTAACTTCATTAGGAAAATCTTCTTACCAGTCTTTGTTAATTCATCTGCCTATGGAGAAACTGAAAAGTTGAATGATCGGAAAGATTATATTAGCTATCCAAAATTATATGAATTTGATCTGAGGTTTATTGAGAGCAGTGAGACTCTTTCAACAATCCTGTCAATAATCCAGTGATTTTTTTTTTACTATTGCGCAGATGAGAACACAAAGCATGTGCTGATAAGAACTACTGATGTGAGTATATTTTGTGCATTGTAGCACGGATCAGTAGTAACAGAGGAGAGACTGCTAATAACAGGATAAACTAGAGAAAACAAGTCCACCTTGGAACAAAACATTTGCTCTAAAAAGAGCATGTTATATATTTATTAGTGCTAGCAGCTAAAACTGCAGGAGTTAGAAGTACCAATTCAGGGAGGATCTCCAGATTTGGACATTTAGTTTCAACCTGAATTTTACTGAGCATTGAGAAACATAAAATAAAAATAAAACTCTGGAAATGATGATGCCTGTACTATGCTTTTATTCTCACCCATTTCTGCTTTATGAATTTAAAAGGTACCTAAATGAAAAATGGGTTTATGTGCAAATAAAAACATATCATATGAAAGATGTGTCACCAGAGCATTTTTACTCATTTTTATTTTTATTTTTTTTACCTCAAAGGTGGTCTCTAAAATATTCAACTGAAACTGATTTAGTTTGCAAAGCAGGGCTATTTCTGCACTCCGGCAGAATACTTACGACAGCTTGAGGTGTAAGTGTACTGCAGACACAAAGAGGCAATCTTATAAACAGATTAACACAACATTAAGAGAAGGTGCTATAGCTGGTTACGCACCACCCTTTTGCTTCTTAAAATACATAACTGAGAAAAGCAATCAAGTATATGTTGAATAAGATAGTACCATTTTTTTCTGTTGCTTTTCATAGTTAAATTAGACTTAAATGTTGTATTGGAAAGAAGGATGAACATTTGAATATAATTAAAATTACTGCAGTGATTTTAACTATTGCCATATTGAGGTCCGTATTTCATAATTCTTGCTTTACACAGTTCATCCAAATGGAGTCTGGAAAAACAACAAATTGCAGACATAAAACTGAATCCATCTGGGGGATAGCATCTGTAAAAACTGAATTAACTATGCTACCATATATAGTATAAATCTACCCTTACCTTTTTGCTTCTAAAAAACATTACAGATCTACCAAACCAAGTTGCCACACAGTTCTGGCTGAGTTTTGTAATCTTATTCTCATAGATGGGGAATACAACCACAGACTGTCACTCCCCTGTGTTGGTCATGTGGTTCAGGCCATCCCTGAACCACCCCCACTCACAGTGCTTCAGTTCATGTCTCAAAGTAGTCACAACATGCAAACTGGATTTTTTTGTATGTAACTAAACCAGAAAATGTGCTTCCAGAGTTGATTTTTTCTCTCCAGTTGCCTGCTGGTGCACAACCCAGAGAACCAAACCAGATTCTAAGACTGATTCTAAAGACAGCTAAAGCATCTGTAAGGCAGACACTGAATCCTCAGCACTACTTGCTTTGCTCCACTCACACGATGCTGCTCTCTGATGCCAACCTAGCTGTCCTCTGTTTTTCAGTAATAAGAAATCACTCAAAAATATGAATTTCTGCCACCTCACTCTGGTATGGTTGCACCAAGGTCAGACTGCAAGACAGAGATTTTTCTTTCATCACAGTAACGTTCTGTGTTACATATTTTTACCTGCCTTTTTACTCATTATTTCTTTTAAAATTATTATTATTTTTAGTAGTATCCTGTATTTAGTTTTACACTTCAGTCACATGATGGAAAGATACCTAACACATAAACAAGGTTGCAAAGATTTTTATATTCACTTCTTTGTGTAGAAGAGGACCTAAAGGAAGCATAAGCATTGGCTGTACCTGGTGCACTTTTAATGCATTTATTTTAATCCAAACAGCAAGCTATCATTTATGAGGTCATCTTGACCTTATGTGTGTGTGAAGACATTTTGGTGCCCAGAGTTCTCAGGATAGCACCAGCCATGAATTTTCTTCTTCACCATCCTTCTGAGGCCTAACCACCTATCAGTGAGATTTATTGGCCATTTGAAGAGAAGCAGGAATTGAACTATTGACTTTTCAGGATTGCATCTACATTTATACGGGCTTCTGTTGTACCACCCAGTAGTCTGAGGAGCTGGAAGTGTTGCAGTGACATTCTCAATGAGAGATTTAGGCTGAATGCAATCATTGATTCTATTTGCTCTCAAGCCAATGACATCTCTCATGCCATCTCTCAATGCCAATGAAAGATTAATAACAGCAGAGCAATTATGGCTGTCTCAGGAGGGCTGCAATGCTCCTTTCCAGTGCATCACCTCTACTCTCTGTGCCTAAATCCAAGCAGAAGTCAACCAGAAGCCTGCTACAGTGAGATACAGTGGGAGGGTAGAAAAGAGACAAACCCAGGGACAAACCCTGGCTTGAGAGAAAGAAGAATCCAGATTTTGTACTTTGAGTAAATGAAATGAGGTATCCTGCTTCACTTCTCCTTCATGCTTAGAGTAGGAACGCTAAGTTGCTTTTACTGGCTCCTTCATCAGGGAGAGTTTAGCATCCTGGCACAGCTGGTACAAAATGAAGCACATCAAATGGCTTAGGAGGTGTCTTGCAGTAAATGGAGCAGCAGCTGACATCAGGGGAGGGAAGGGAGCCTGCTACAGTGAGCTCATGCAGAGCCTCTCAGAGACACACACAAACACAGGTTTTCTGCTGACACACCAGCCTACCAGCAGTCCACCACAGAACATACCTTGTGGACTTCATGCCTGGACACTGAACACTCACCCCTGTGCCAGAAATCACTGAGTTTCCGCAGAGGAGTTATTTCAAATCACCTTTCTGCTTCTTCAAAACATTTTAACTGATTTCAAAATAACATCAAAATACATCGGCCACCTTAGAAAAAATTTGAGTGGAAAAATATGTTTACTTTTTGATTCAATAAGCCAAAACTGTCTTTCTCCCATTGCAGGGACCATGAGAAAAGAGACTGTATACCTGATGAACGCACATCAAAAGAGAAGAGTCATTAATGAATCTTGGCATGGAGCCATTATTATCCCAGCATCATTTCTCTTTCAGTTGTGAAGTTTGTCTTAAAGTTAGCTGCAGATTTTTTGTGTGAAGAAGTAGTGGAGATAAACACTAACATAAAAAAGAGGCCACAGTTTGAGGAACTAAATGCTGCAGCTATCTTGGGTCCACAACTATTTCAGTTGCACAGCTCAACCTTTTCTGGAACAACCTTCTTTGTAATGCATGAGAGGCAAAAGAAGATAAAAGACATTCACATCCTCAGTGTAAGTTTTAATTGTATGATCTATTGGACTTTACATGTAGACCTTCAAGGGACCTGTAGGATGCAGCTTGGAAATATCTAAAAGGAGATTCTAGACCTGTAGTCAACATGATAGCCTTATTATGTGCTATTTCAAGTGTTTTTGGAGCTGAAATCCCATCATCTCAGGCAAATAGTCTCATCATTATTCAACTCATGGTGAGCACAGGGAATAGCATAGCATAGCATAGCATAGCATAGCATAGCATAGCATAGCATAGCATAGAATAGCTGGAAGAGGTCTACACTGATCATGTAGTCCCACTGCCTGACCACCTCAGGGCTGACCAAAGCTAAAGCTTTAAGGGCACTGT
>WBMZ01010989.1:0-77185 GCA_013400975.1 Atrichornis clamosus | reverse complement strand
GAAGAGCTCAGCACCTCCCTCTCCACTCCCCCTCCTCAGGAAGCTGTAGGGAGCAGTGAGGTCACCCCTCAGCCTCCTCCTCTGCAAACCAGACAAGCCCAGTGCCCTCAGCAGCTCCTCAGAGCACATTCCTGCCAGCCCCTTCCTGAGCTTTGGTGCCCTTCTCAGGACACATTCAAGTACCTTCACATTCTTTTTAAATGGTGGGGCCCAGAACTGCACACAGGACTCAAGGTGAGGCTGCACCAGTACTAAATTCAGCAGGATAATCACCTCTCTTGGTGTAAAAACATTATAACATCTGAATCAGTTACTACAAATTCTTCCAGTCCTTCCAGAAAATCAGATGAACGGGAGGCATAACTTCCTCCTCCATAATCCATATTCACTTTTCCCCAGTGTAAGATATAAAATAGATGTATCTATGTGTTCTTTTTTAAAAATAGAACTTCTACTGATTTAACCAATATAGAAGTGAGAATTATTGGTCTCTATTTTTATGAGTTTGTCACAGAGCCTTTCAGAAAATATTAGTGTCACATTTACTACATTCTGTTTTTCTAGCATTGGAACTCACTTTAAAGACAATTTACACATCACAGTTAATCACATAGAAATATCCTGTTTTGAGATTCACCAGTTTTAGGTGAATACCTACTGATGTGTGTAGTTTGAGTCTATGTATTTTTTTTCCCCTACGTTCTCTAAAAACAGTTTAATTTAAGAAGTTTCTGAGTTAAAAAAGGCTCCACTCTACACTTCTCCTTAATGTTTTCATAATAAAGCGTTATTCAATACTTAGGCCAAAGAACGGATTTATTTTTCCTGCCAGAGTCTCTCTTTTTTGCTTCCATTTTCTACTGGTAGTCTTCTACAGAAAGAGCTAATGGCAGTTTTATTGTAAGGTTTTCCAGTTTTAGCATATTGCTTCTCTTTGATTCTTTTGGCCTACTTTATTGCAACTTGATATTAACTTGCCAGAATGTAATGTTCTTTTCTGCTTTCCTTCTCTAAACACAATGTGCATTTTTTAAAGATTTGTTTACATCTAAACAGTCTCTACTTTGCTGTCTATCAAGGCTTGCTTTGTAAAGGGGAGATGCTTTTTAAAGAAATCCACTTGTGTGAATTCAGCATTTTTCCATTGACTTGTAAACATCTTAATGCCTTTAATTTGCTCCCTCATTTTTATGTAGTTATTTTTTGTTGTTTTTGATTTTTTGAATAGTTAAGCTTACTTTGACAGGTTACTTTCTCGCTTGTTTTGGTATAAGACAATTTAAAGAGGTGGACGCTCTAAAACGAGTTACCTCCCCTTAGTTTCAACCAGTCCCTTTCTACCAGTAAAGAACAAATACAAGTAGATATAAGTTATAAAAATAACAGTTTACTAACAAGCAGAACAGCAACAGGCAAAAAAATAACAGTAAATAACCACTAAATCGCTAAATCTCACAAACTCCCCAAGAACAAAGAGAAACGCAAAATAGCAGAACTACGCTTGCCAAGATGGCGCCCACCATGGGCGACTGCTGCAGGGAGACAAAGGGAAAATGGCATCTGACCCTCCCCATAAGATAACAGCCTTTGCAGCCCAAGAGACAAAGGGAAAGGATGGCGGCAAACCCTGCCGGGAAGGCAGGAGCTTATGGAGCAGTTCTAGCGCCAGATGGGAAGTGCCAGCATGTGAGGGGTCAGTGCTGCCACCCACAACTTCCTCCTGACACTCACTGGACTCCACTGGTGTTGGTGCTGCGGTCCTCCATGCTGCGGGGGTGTCAGTGGGGGGAAAATTGGTTGCCTGGCACGTCACAGGGTGGCCCGGCCTCAGGGACCGGCTCAAGCTTGGCGCTGCTGCTAAGTTTGCAAGCTTCACTCTCCAACAGTTTCTGATTGTGGAAATGCAGTTCTTCTGAGTTGCTACAGTTGCAAGCCCAGAAAAAACTGCCTGAAAGAGGCCCTCCATGGGAAGCCGCCACCTTCAGCAAAGGGCCAAGAGGGAGTCGGCTCAGGTTCCCTGGCGTTTTGAAGGGCACACACCTTCCGACTGCCCCACAATTCCAGCCGTGCTGCCGGGCCTTAATAGAGACAGTTACAATTTTTGGGCATAGATAGATATGGAATGCAATAATGTTTTGGGTTAGCCAGGACACGTCTACATCCTACAAGGACATTGAATTTGATCACATGAAGGACTCTCTTATTAAGTGCTTTTGAGTTGTAGCATTCAGGTTCTGTGCAGCTCCCAGGGCAAAGTCAAGGACTCCTTCTCCTTTTGTGCTCCTTGATGAGGTGCTTGGAGGGGCAGTCTTTTGTAGCACTGAAAATGGGGTTTTCTCATGATGCTTCACTGTGATTTACACAGGCATGGCTGAAGTCTGCCAGTGTTACTGCTCTTTCTGTCCCTGACTCCTTGCACTCCATGCTACCATACTGGTCAAATGTCTCACAGTATATCCCTACTATTATTATGCTTTATATTCAGACATATAATTGAGGTCATTACTGATTCTCTATTACCTTTTGATAGCATTCATTTATTTACCTGCTTTGATTCTAATTTTCCCCAAATATACAGTGTCTGCCTTTTGCTCACAAGGTTTTCTCTGATATTTCTACATAATTTTAGCATTGGTACCATGGTGTCTTAGTGATACATTCATCTCAGCAAAGCCTCAAGCCTGAACAAGATGATCTACAGAAATCCCTTCCAAACAGCACTTCTACGAACATATTACATTTAACTCTAAATTTTATGTTACCAAATTACAGGTTTTGGTTTTTAGTTTGTTTGGTTTTTAATGTTCCCTGTGTAAAATATATAAAAATCTGTCTTTTTGCTTTACACAGTTTTTGCAGCTTCACCCTTGGATTCTTCTGAGCAAAGGCTAACGAAGTTTCTTATGAGTAAAGACTAACAAAGTTCCTTGTTAGTTTTTGGCTTAAAACATCTTTAACTTATTTCAGTGCCAGAAACTTTATTTCATGTCAGTTTAGGTGGAACCCACCTCCTTATAATCACAGACTCCCTTTTCATCACACTGTTTTCTCAAGTGTCTTTTGGGACTCTGCCTTTCTAATTTTTGTGCTTCAGCTACTGTGAATATTCAGAAGTGTTAGACCTAAATGTTCAATAAATCAAACTCCTTTTAGGTTATTTCTCATACATGATCATGTTCTGGCAACAGTTACTATGAATACTCTGGAGATAATACAGCCATCATCCCATTGGACAAACAGAGAAATTGGAAATTTTTTTTTGTTTGTTTTTTTTGTTGTTTTGGATTTGTGTTTTCTTTCCCCCAAAAAAGATATACAGAATTTTGCAGTAGACCAGAATCAAATGATAAGAATGAATCACACCAGAAATTAGTGACCAGTTTTGGATTTCATTTGCTGGGATTCACCCCCAGCAAAATATACAAAAAGTCACCCCATCACTTGATGAATTGTAAGATAGTAACTGAATGAATAGTAAATGAATTCAGTAACATAGTTTGATTCAGTTCAGCATAAAGGCTGGTTGCAGTCACAAAAGAACAGTTTGGGGTGAGGTACATGGGTAGAGAAGAAGGATTCAATATCTGGAAAAAACTCTTTAGGAAATCCTGATAATTTAATTTCTGTACCTAATCTCATTGTGCAACAGTTGATTTCCATTCTCCAGATCCAGTGGCATGAGCCTTTCTAGTATAACACTGCAAAGCACCATAAGGGAAGAAGCAATTAAAAACAACTATCAACACACCCGTATTTCACAGTAGCAACATGAAGTATAATGTCTTTACATGCCTTAATAAGTTTGTTTTAAGACCGTTTTGGAAGCACACATTATAAGTTTGCTTTAATACTGTTTTGGAAGTACACATTACTTATTTAAATGGTTTTCACTATTTCCTAGAATGATAAATGAAACTCATAAACCTCTTCAGATGTAAATCCTATAGATGACCACCAAGTCCCACTACTAAAGTAATTTTGCACTACTTGCATCTAGGCAGCTACAGGCTATCTCATCTATCTCAATAGGGAAAGTTTCTGATCTATTTGATTTGATAGTAGTTATTCATAAAGCAATCTACTGTCTAAGGAGAGTCGAATCCTGTTCTCATTTAAGTCAAGGCAAATTTGTCATCAGTTTAAGCAGGAACAAAAATGCTCTTACATTTCCAAAACTCCAGCACAGACTTCAGGTATCAAAGGTCTTCCTGACATCAGTTTGCAGCCTTGGAACCCCTGACTGCTGAGCTACCGATACCCATAGATGTATGCGGCTGTCAAGCACGGAGAAGATGCACATCCAGACTACCTGCTCTCCAGGCTGTTAACAGCAAGTTCTACCATTTAAAGCAAACCCAAGGAAATGGCTGGAAATACAACACACTCTATAAAAGCAGAACTTCCACTAAGTTATAAAATAGCTGCAGATGATTTTTTATGTGCTGATGCTTGACTTGAGCCCATTACCTCTGATCTCTGCCATCTAGCATAGGCATCAGAAGCCTGCATAATTAAAAAAAAACAACAAAAAAATTCTTTTTCATACAAATGAAATTGTCTGTACTTATTCTGCTAAAGAAATAAATTTCTTCCACCCTTCCCCCCAAAAAAGGCTTGCCATTTTTTCTTTTTCCTACCATGTGCAATGTATTTTCATTCATACTTCCTTGGTACTTAGAGGCAAATAAGTGCCCAGCTTCATCCTTCATTATCAGTAATGAAAAGGTATTACATCTGCTTGTTTTGCTGATGCAAGATTAACAGCTTTAAAGCAGTTGACATAGCTCTAGGTATAGGCAATGGGGAACAGAGGATTTCCACCGCAATTCTCTGGCAGCGAGAGCTGCACGGGCAGTTGTTGGTTATGTGGGCAAGCAAGATAGAGAAGCAGTTACCTGTGAAAGAAAGAAGAGGCAAAGGAAAATTGGTGTGCCAGAAAAATGCTCAAGTGCAGCTGCATTTTTACCACTGCTAAGGAAGTCAGTGCTGTTTCTGTGAATAACACTTCTGCCCAAGCCAGACTCCTAGGAGTACCTGCTTTTTGGCAGGAGAGCATGGTCTAGCCCCACAGTAGTTTACATTGGCTTCATCTCTGGACTAGACTGCAACATTATAAAATACCCAGGCACAAAGCCTACAGCACGAAGAAAATGTTCTTTATCTTTGAAAGACCATGTCAATCAGAAGAGGTTCCTGAAGACTGGAATAAAAGTACATCTCACTCTTCAATGCTCTAGTTCTCATTTTAACTGTATCATCAATGTTAAAAAGAGCAATAAGTAGGATCTGGGAAACCACAGGCTTGCCAGACTCAATCAGTCCCTGGAAAGGTGATGGTGTTCTGGAGCAGAGGGACTGGACTAAATTATCTTGAGAGGTCCCTTCCTACCTCAGTGATTCTCTTGGCACCACTGAAAATTTTGTCCTGGATAGTTTGTCTCTGAAGGAAAATGTTTTCCATAGCTTGTCACCAGGTAATGAACTTTCCCAGGAACTAAGGATGAACAAAGACCTGGCTACCTTCCACAGCACATACAAACTAAATACTTTTGATCCTGCCCACTTTAACACAGAGACAGCACAGTGTGTTTGCAGATAATGACTGAAAATCACTATGCAATTCAAAAAAAAGGCATTCACTCCAATGCACATATTTGGAGGGAGGCGGTGACCGGAGAAGGGGAGAGGGAAAAAAGACAGAAAGAATGAATATGGAATAATGTAAACAGAACATAGTCCCCTTAGCAAGCTGCTGGAAAGTTTTTTGATACTGCAGAGAGAATGAAAATCTGCATAGCACAGAACTAAGATATACCAGAAATATATTCTTGGCTCAAATTTATAGATTACACAGGGAAAATGCTTCCCAACTTTGGCTTTGCTTAACTAAAGATCTTCATGAATTCACTAGAGTTGGACACACCAAAAAGTGCCTCAGTGATTCTTGTGCCAGTATGTGTAAACATAGCTGCTACTGAATGGGTCCTACACAATAAAACACTATTGTCATCTGCACCTTCCAGTGCTACTACTTTATTCCCAGCAAGACGTGACAAAATGTGAGACAACTGCTCATTTTAAAGAACGTTTCACTTAAGCTGATTTTTAAAAAATCCACAACTTATTGTGGCTCCCATCCATCACTGTCACCAGAAACAGACAAATCTGTATCTTACCTGAACACTATTTGGAACATGTCACCCAGCTGACATCTTGCTAAATGCAATTTTACAGCTATCAGACACTAAGATATCATTACATTGTCAACCTAACTGGACTTAAATCCTACTGGGATCTGATTAAGAGCAAGGGCAGAAAAACCCTACCAACAACTGACCTCTCCAGCTCCTGCCACTTCCCAGTCCTTAATTACCCTACTGCACCTCCACCTCTGGCAGCTCCTTCAGGCTGGAGGGATACCAGCCTCCTCTCAGAATATTTCTGACTCATGGACCATGACTAGTTCTAAGCACAATCCAGGAGCAGATGACACTGGCAGCCTTGTCCATTCAGATTACAGACTCCTGGGTGAATGTCACAGTCAGAACATACCAGAACCTCTAAGATTGCTCTGTTGCAAAAGCTTATTATGGTTCCCATTTACTGAAGATGTTTAAGACTAAATTTAAGTCATTCCCGCTATGACTCATTGACTTCTCTTAGAACTTCTCACACTATTCTCTTCCACATGTGATGCCTTAGACACTTCAGATGTCCCGTTTTCTGCATAATTTAATATTTGATTACAGTAAAGAAAGCACACATTGTCTTGAAGAACAGAAAAAACATCATCTAGGGATATTTCTAATGCCAAGAGAAAATTAATCTTTCATGGCACAGTAGAATAAGAAGACAGACCCAAAAGTATATAAATAAAGAGTGATTCTCTAAATGAGGTACTTCTTTTCTTGCAAGTCTTGCTTAAATTGTTTTGAGAGTATAGCAGTTGATTTATAGCTAGTATTTGGCAAAGATGTAGTCAAGGGGGAAGCTCTTCTAGAGAGGCAGAGACCCTGATGTTATGTGTTGTGTTTAAAACAGGGGCAAAAGTTATGCTGGCTGAAAAAGAGGCCAGAATTGTACAACATGAGAAGGAAAACTGGCTTCTCAAAGAGAGTTTTCTCATTCAGATAACCGCCCTTGCTCAGCATTAGGTAAGAATTTTCCTGCGTTTTTCCAAACTGCTATCAAATAACATAGGCAGGGACCAGTCCAAGCAACCTGCAGACATGACACTGTATTTTCAAGGTGACTGCAGACATACAATACTTGAATGCTAAATCACAACACTTCGGGAGTGGGAAATACACTGTCAAGTTTTCATTTAAGAGATTATTTGCAATTCTGGCTCCCTTGAATTATGGTCAGGAACTCTACTCACCAAGCAGAAAACCACTGTGGTAGTGTACTCAACAGCAAAGAATAAAAAGGTGCCTGCTTAAAAGACTCTAGCTGAATAAACACTAAGCCTAATTTAGGAGTTGATTAAATTTCCTAAGATGAAAACTTGTTAAGCCAACCTGTGCATTCTACACAGAATATTGACAGCCTCTACCCAACTATCAGCCAAAATTTAGAAGATGTTGCAGCATAGTCTTTTACTAAAAACACATTTTGAAATAACACAGACAACTTGGTATTTCTTGTTAGTTGCTTTACAGTAGTGCTTGACAAATTTGCAGTCAAGTCCTTGGCAGTAACTCTCCATGAAAACACTTATTCCAAATAGGAATATGATATGGATCCAAAAATGGGGAAGCAACTAATTTTGTGTTTGCTCTTGCTCTGTAATGTAAGACTGGTGTCAGACACTGAACTTATTCATGTTCCAACACACAATACCCAATGTGTTGAAGTCTTCCTGCAGTGCAGCTATAGTGAGAGGACATACCTTGTATACAGAACAACTCCTTGAAGTATTAACCAATCCACTGAATCACGTCATGGTGGACAGCAGATCCCACTCAAGCACCACACACAGCTGATTCAGTACATCACTGATCTGAAGAAATTAACCGCTCCTTTTGCAGAAGTCAATCTTTATCCTGATGCTGTCACTTTAACTGAGCTCTCAGCAGGACTTAATAGCCTCATGCTCATCAGGCACCTCTTGCTCCCCACTCTCTTGGGCCCCCCCAAATCTTCAGTGTTGGCCCAACATTGTCACCAAGCCTATCACACAGCAGTGTGGGTTCAAAATAATAAAACAAGGACAAATGAGAAAGATCATTCAAAGACTCACTTTAGCCTGTCATGAGATGAGTGGGAGCTTCAGACAAGCCCGGCTTTAGCCTCAGATTTTGGCAATAGTTTAAATTTAAGAAATCACTCTGGCCCACAAATTCTAAGGATGGCAGATCAGGTCTATTTATAAAAATGAATTATTTCTTAAACAGATGGAAGATCTTAACCAGAATTATTACACAGTACATAAGTAAAGAACTACTAATAGATTGTAGCATAACACAAAACAGTGCACTATACCAAGGTACCTATATTAAAGCTAGCAAAACAAATAGTATTGATC
This sequence comes from Atrichornis clamosus, assembly GCA_013400975.1. NCBI lineage: Eukaryota > Metazoa > Chordata > Aves > Passeriformes > Menuridae > Atrichornis > Atrichornis clamosus. The sequence goes on along the minus strand of WBMZ01010989.1, from coordinate 68,658 downwards.
AGGGGTCGAATGTAACTTATCACCAAAATGGTGAGAAAGCACACAGATTCCTTCACTTCACCCCTAGTGAGTGACTGCAAAGGAGGCATCCCTACTCACAGGAGAAATTCCACACATTTCCAGGAAAATGTATAGAAGATTTCTGCTTTGTGAAAGTTTGGTGTGGCTTTTATAGTTTGTAAAGTGAGTGTCTGCCCGTCAGAAATGCAACTTATCTTGCCAGGTCTCACTTCAACAGTAAGGTGTTTACTGGCAGTTAGGAGATGCCAGAGCAGTGTTAATCCCATGGCATCAAAATAACTCACTACAAGACAGCTTGTCCTGTTTGAGTTACCTGACTCAGGTAACAGACCACAGATAAGCTCTTGCAGGGTGAGATGCCGGGTTACAAGCCCAACAAGTTTTCTCTCTTATGATACAACCAACTAACATGTACTTGCTTGATCCATTACAAATCCTTTCAGTTAGCTTTATTGGTCAAGAACTCACACAGAACTGGATGTATCAGAGAAGAAATAGTATTTAAATTTATCTTCAGTTTACCTTAGAAGCACAAGAACTCTGACATCTTAAGTGCGTGCTGGTGAAACTAAGTGTTATTCTGTACTTTTCTTAAGGGCTCTGCAACTTTAAGGCTACTTCGTAGGAAGAATTCTTCAGAAGAGCTCTTGGGTAGCTGAATATTTTAGACTCTAACCTCAGATGTTTCTATGATGTAAAGGCTTCTTAGGAAGAAGAGTGAATTAAAGTCAGGTCTGTACATTTCTTGCTGAATCTTAATGAGCAAATTTAGACTTCAGGAAAATGAAAAGGGTAGCCCCTGAAGTCCAAATGAAAGAAGCTTTGGATTTAGAGAAGATTTTGATTAGATTTTCATACAGCAATTTAAAATTACTTGCATAATGTAAGGAATATGCCAGGGAATACTGCAATACGATTGCTGATGATGGCAGACTAGCAAACTGAGTCAAAAAATACTCAAATGCTTTAGGGAATTTAAGGCCAAGCTGAAGTAAAAAATATACCTTCTTGAAAGTATCATATAAATCTAAGCTACAGGACACTTTGTCATATATATGTATATATAATTTGTAATTTTGACTTTTTCCTCCTGTAAGCCGACAGCTTACTGCATTCTTAGGATAAAATATAGAAAAGCTGCTTAAAGCTACTGAAGAAGGGGGTTTTAAAAAAGTGTTTAAACTTGTTTACAGGCATGGCATGCAATAACTCAAATATCATGGTGAAACAACTCTTGAGCTCACTGGAACGTTTCATTTACAAGGAATCAAAGCAGCTTTCCTGATCAGTGTAGTAAAGAATAGATAAATGAACAATATACCTAAGAATGTGTACCAGCTGCTGAAAATGAACTGCTACATAGCCAGGCACTGATTCTTATGGGTGAAGCTTGATGTTTGCAGACTGTGCTCTGTACTACAAACCTCCTATCTTTCTGTTATTCCACCTACTCTAAGTTCACTAAAAATTTGCACCATTTTTTACTTTTTTCTCAGCTGTCTGTATTAACACAACAGAATATGATTATTATGTGTTTGAGATCTATTCTTTTAATGATTGTTTTATCTATGTAACCATGCAGAATAAATCCCAGCATTTCTAAACACATAAAATTTATTCCAGTATTATACAGATCTGCACAGTGGAAAACAAGAATCATTCTTCAGATTGCTAGACCACCTCAGCCAATTGCCTGGAGGATTTTAAAAGAGTATCATGAATTTACATAAACTAAAAATCCAAGTGTCCGCAGTACAAATTATTTTAAGGTGTCCTTAAATGGCAATAAGGTACGGAAGAACTTAGAGATACTGTATTTTCCAGTTTTACAGATAGACTGCAGTATCACTACACCATTGTTTCAGCACTTAGTATGTTAACTACTTGTTTAAACCATATAATTTGATGGTAAAACAATATATTTTTGCTTTCAAACTCAAGTTATTAAAAAGCAAAAAAATAAGTGGGGAGTTCTGAAAAATTACTTTTGTTAAGGAAAAGATCCTTATATTGAATTTAATCAGCAAATATTATGAACAGATTACATTACTGTGAAGACATTCTGAAAGATCACCTCCTTTGGATCAACAAAACAGAACCCTGTTGAAATGAAAAGTATGGTTTTGTTAACATCCAATTGACTTATTTAACTTAGCTGTTAAATCACTAAGGCCAAAAGCTGTTCAATCACTAAGGATCTTATTATCTTTGAAAGGTCAGATACAACTTTTTTCCCTTGTACTTATATGAAATAATACACTTCAATCACACTTATAAAATAAGCATAAAGACCTACTGTTGGCATTTAAAAATAAAGTTTCTGGGTGAGTTGAACATGCAAAAAGCCCACTTTATTACTTTGTTAAGATGAATTAAGAAATTAACCAGTTTATAATGAACTATGAATGTGCAACCAAGGTAAATTGCCAATGCATGTAATTAGCATTTAACAAGTTTGTTAACTGAAGGTATGAGCTGGCACACGTGTGTTCTAAAGCTTCAAGTTCTAAAGCAGTTCCACTGAAAGGAGTGAGACTCCTACGGGTTTCAAGGTAAATGGGTCCCTAACAGACTAAATCAGGACTAAAGTAGTTTGGTGAGCTGAATTCATGGAAATACCATTTTCTTTACAATATCCAACCACAAGCCTGATGTGGATCCAAACTATAAATCACATCAACTGAGAGAAAACACAAATATCCAAACTGTTTTTCCGTTTTTCTTCCCATTTTATTTTTTTCCTGTTCCAGAACAAAGTAACAAGCTGAGCAAAGGAACCACGATATATGAACTGCATAACAAAGACTTACGAGGGAAAGATTTTCACATTTTTCTCTTTCCTGGAAATATTCAATAAACTGGATACATTAGAGGAACCAGTTTTAAATCCAATCAAAATTATATACAGAAATGATGTCTGACAAACAGGAAAATACAGTGGCTCTGCATGGTCCTAACAGATTTGGTGTCACAGGTTGACATGGAGAACCAGGGGACTGCTATTTCTTCATCTCGAGGATTGCACTTCCTGGCCCTCGGTGTTTGGCACTGCATATATTGCAGAACTGGACAAGAGATACCTAGAAATCCAAAGAGAAAACAGGAATCTCTTAGAGAAAGGCAGCCATGTTAGAATGTATGAAGATGAATGAAAAGTGCTAATGCCCTTTGCAACATTACTTCTCACAGTCAGGCTGTTCCCTAACAAGACAGTCATAGAGAGGTGAGGGAAGACAATGTACAAAACATAAGCAGGTTGTTCTGGAGTCAGAGGGCAGTAAAACTCACCACCCATGCCAAGGGCATTACCACCACTCGCCAGGAGAGTAAAGTCAAATTTCCTCCACATCAAAAATGAAAAGCACACAGTCAAAAGTATCACTGATTATCTTCATACGTAAAGATGAGAGTAAGTCATTTGGTTATCTCCAATAACCACTGGATGCTTTAGTCACAGCTCTGTCTTTGGATACCCATTTTATGATTTCCAGCAAATGAGATCAGGGCCCAAATACTGTCAAATATGTGTTTATTGTTACTCTGTGTTTAGCTCTGTCTGAGTTTTGTGCATGCACTACTTTCCTTTCAGTATGTCACCAGTAGGCAAATATCAGTAACACAACCTAAGATCACAAAATACAATACAGCAGGGGAAATCTGGCTCGGATACATGCAGATACCTGTGTATTCATACATACCACCTATGAATATATATCATGTAATATCAATGTAACATTTACAAATCCCATCTAACAAGTCACCTGTCTCATAAAATTGAGAATGCTAGACAAATTTTAGATTATTTCTCACAATAAAACTTGTGGTAAATATTGAATAAATATTTCCTAGTTGTTGGGCTTTCTTGTACAAATGATCTAATACATTAAGATTTTTCATAACCTAGTTAAGTATACATGCTGTATGGCTACATATGGCTACAAGCATTTTGTTTGGTTACTTACAGATGAAGTGATTCACTAAAACTATGTTTTCACTAGATGCTAATTTTCAGAGACAGATACAGAATCAGAAAAGCTTCAATTTAATTTTCTATGTGATTTTGCTATCATTCTAATGCTTTCATTCCTAAATTCAAACCCAGTTATATCTAGACGTTACTTTTTTGCTTTGTGTTAATTGAAAAAAAAAACAACAAACCAACCCCTGAGAACACTTATATAGAAAAACATGTTTTGACCATAAGGATGATTACAAAGGTATTTAAATATTCATTCTGAAATGACGGATTTCTGTCTTCTGGGTCAGAATCATTTAATATGGTTCACTTGAGAAAATACTTTTATTCTTGTCTTTGAGCATGTTTAATTAAAGTAAAAGCTGCAATGGAAAAGAATTAATTAAAAAATTAGACAGGTTGTATCCCCTGGATGTCTCAGAGCTGCATTACATATTCAGATTGCAGAAAGTGAAAAAATACTGTTCCAACAGCAGTGATTTCTTTCTATATTGGATGAACTTTAGTTGCAGTGTCCTTAAACTCCCTTTCCTTAGTCACATTCTACTTTGCGGTATCATCACAAGTTATTACTGTAATCATATAATTCCTCATAGACCATGCCCTTCTCCAGAGCTGACAAAAGAAAATAATGTGTTGGTTTATCTTTGGCCAAGGTGTCAGACATATGAACCCAGTTCCTTACTGTGTTAGATACGGGTAGGCACTCCTTGTGGAACATGTGTCTGCAGTGGAACACTACCACATTGAAGGACTTGGATGCATCTGGGAAACAGAAAAGCAAATTAATTTCAACAGGGCAACAAATGGTTGAGTGGCTATAGCAGTATATGCCTGTATTCTACTTATTATACACGAGAAACTTCAAGTAACATCTCTCAAATTCATTTCCAGATTATTCTGGCTCATTCACAGAAACTATGGAGAGTTTCAGGTAATGTGTCCCATTATAACAGAATAACGTGTCCTAGAATAACAATTTTGTTCTGTATACCTTTCCACCAGGAATTTTTCATGTCAATATATGCTACACACTAAATTTGGGCAGGGAGAAGAGTGAATTAACACCAAGTAATTCAGTCACTTTGAAGAAAAGTTAGCAGAAAAATTCTTGCACTAGTATGAGGAAAACGAGAATACTGAGCAGTTCTGGTGCCTCCACTGCACATCATGATCCTGAAATTTGGCAACAAGCTGCCTAGGAGCATGATGTGGCTTTTGATTCCCACATGACTATTTAGCCAAATTAGAACCCTATATACAACATCCACATATCTAAAGAATAACCATCTCACTCATGAGCATCATCTACATTCTACTTTGGTTCTTTTTTCCTCAACACACATACCTCCAGGCACTAGCACATTCAGATCTGCCAGATTTTCCTAGTGTGTGTTTTGGTGTACGTGATAATAGTATAGTTATTTTTATTTATTTATTTAAGTGAAAAATGGTAGAAAACAGATTAAAAAGCTGTAAGTGATTCGACTGGGCTATTAACACTTAGCAAACAAACAACTGTCTGTACAAATGCTTTGTCTTACATATTCTTGTTTGAACATGCCATGACAGATATTATCCTAGCAAAATTACTTCCTAAGATGCCCAACAACTATATTGATGTTTCTGAACTATAGTTGCCTGATAGAATGTACATCTCCAAAATAACATTCTGAATTTCTAGTTTCAAAACTAACTTTAGAAAAGTGTTTTAAAACTAGTCTAAGTTGTTTCAAATATGGCAGCCGTGACTGAAGCCAAGAGCTGTCCACCACTCAGACAAAAAGTATATTCCATAAACTTTATAATCTAAAGGTTCAGTCTAAATCATCCAACAGAGGTGGACAAGACTTGGTGGCAGCAGCTTAGTTTTGTGGATCTAATTATCTTTGAGAATATGTATGTTGATGGAATGAAAAGTCGCCTTGAGTTCCATGTACTCAAAACAGAAAATAAGGAAGTCAAAGTTGATTAAGAAAGAGTATCTGGGTTTACAACAACAAAAAATGCCCAATTAGACTCTATTCCTATGTCAGAATTCAAAAGCAAGTTTTGCATAGGAGATTGAAGTTTACACAATGATCACCAAGGGAGACTATTACACATTTTTATGAATAAAAGCAAACAGTAGTTCCTCTGTTAAAGTAATAATAATAAAAAAATTTACAACCTCTTCTTCTTCTAGAAAAGCATCCTACCTGAAGGAAGTATTGGAGACAGACACGATTCACAGATATTCTCCTCTGGCAAAACAAAACAAAACAAAACAAAACAAAACAAAAGAAAACTTGGAACAGCTTTGTTAACAAACTCAATGCTTACTTTTTAATAAAGCAGGCATGAACATATTGCTATTATAGAAATGGAGCTTGGTCTCATAGCATTTACTTAAGATGCCTAACAGAATCTATAAAAAATTGAAGAGCAATACTGAAGTAGAACTGCAGGAGCGAGGCTGTTTAGGATCAGCGTTGAGACAAAAGGCAAACTGAAAAAAAAGAGCATCTGATGGGTGGCTGTTAACTCTGCAGCATTTTGTAGCAGAAGCTCTCGTCCTGTCAGCTTTTGTCTCTTGTAATTAACACTCAGCTGGTGTGAATTACAGTGCTGCTCACATACATCATTAGCACTTTGCAAAATATTTTCAATTGTTTCTAACAACCATCTCATATGTTTTGCTTTGGTTGCAGATTATTATCATCTGACTGTCTGTGTTAGCACTAAACAGCATTTTTCACCTTTACAGACAAGCTGCAGCATACAATACTTTATTGGCTATGCAGAGACCGATTAAGAGAAAAAGCTGCACACTAGGTCTTGTAGTTTTTGAGATACAAGTAGTTCCTCTGCAAAGGGGAAAAGTAGCTAGCATCCTACTCCACTCTACAGATAAAGTACAATACTCAAGCTTTTGGGCAGCTTCCAAAGCAGACAGTCAGGGGGTGCATAAACCAACCAATAGTTTTCAAAACCTTGAAAGTCATCATGTTTCCTCTGTACCCACCATCTACTAGAACACCCTTCATCTGAGTTCGATGCATTTTCTTCAGTAAAGACAGAGAGTCGGCAACGAGTATCTTTTTGCAACCTTCCCGCAGCAAGATCTGTTGGTGCAAAGAATATAAAAGAGAGCAGTTGAATGCATGGGCATATCAACTATCTTGACAAGTCTCCACTGTGCTTCTGCTGCCAAAGTGAGCGCAAGGAATGTTCAACACTTTTCAAGGTATTATAAAGGAGGGAAAGGAGGAACCTTTAGTTGTCATCACCTCAACCTAAATGAAAAGTTCACAATTAAAAAAACACTCAAACCCCACAAAACAAAATCAAACATCAAGAAATAAAATCCTTTACAAATATACTATTATCATAAACTATGAACTTCTTCTGTAAGGTAGTGTTAACAAATTACAACAGAGAGGAATTTTTACAGTACCACTCAGAATTGGTTTCCAAACCATTTCAAAACTTCTCCTACCCATATCTTTCCCGTCTTCTTCAGAAAAGACATTTGATAATCATAAAACCTTGGTAAACACAGTTGTTCAAAATATATTTTGTTCAAACATATATCCTGCTGAGGTGTCACTTAATAAGCAGTATTAAATGTCCATACAACTAATCAAAGTCCATAGTTTGTTCCTCTTTAGCAAAAGTCTCAGCTCCCTTTTGACTTATTTGGTATTTTTCATTAGATGGACATGTCACTGCCCGACACTGTTTAGAAGGAAGGGCAAAGAGGAAGCAAGGGCATAAAAATTATACAGAGCCTTATTTCACAATACTTAATGAAGCAAGTATGACAGTACGATAAACCCAAGTCTTTTGGAATTTTTTCTTCCTCCCCCAAACTAATGTTTGGAAATTTGATTTCCACTTTGAAAAGTGCTTTCCAAAGAGACTTGCAGTCAGTTATAGGGTGAACAACTGTACTAAAAAAGAGGTATAAAGAGGCAATGTTCATTGCTTTCTTCTGATCATTTGTATTACAGGAGATATTGAGCATTCTAAGATAGTGCAAGATACAGCTAATGCAAATACCTAAGAAGAAATATAATAATAGATTTTACAGCCAGGTGGACACTGCCCAAAACCGAACCTTTGCACATACACATTGTGAAGTAATAAGGACACACTACCAAGAATGATATGCAGATAAGACTGCAAATCTGAGGCACATTAAAAAAATTAAAATTGAGTAACACCTTAAGCATTTCAAATTTGGCATATCAATAGGTGAATGACACTTTCCAGTAGTAGAGACATTGAACTATAAACATTTTGGAGCACCAGCAACTGAATGCAGCTCTACAAGACAAACACTTAGAAAACTAATCATTTTTATCTGTTGATAATCTCAGGAACTATCTGGCTATGTCTCCCCTGCCAACTTTATCCAAGGGCAACAAAGAAGGTTAAATTTTGTTTTAAATACAGAAAAATGTCGCTAGGTTTGAAAAAAAGACTAGAACATTTTGCAAGGACAACTGAATGAGATTATCTTTCGGAAAGAGTGCTTAACTATTCTCAGTCAACAAATTATATTCCAAAGTACATAACTTGAACGGGATGAGGTCTTTGCTACATGCACTCAGCACAGGCAGATGAAAAACCCCCATGGTTTATGTAAAAGGAGCAAAACAAGCATAGCATCCTAGAGTTGGAAGGGACCCACAAGGATCATCAAGTCCAACTTCTGGCCATGCACAGGACAGCACCAAGAAACACACCATGTGCCTGAGAGCATTGTCCAATCACTTCTTGAACTCTGATTGGTGCTGTGACCATGTTAAATGAAAGCAGCTATATAAAGGTAGAATGGGAACATGGAAGCGTGTCTTAGCATTTTCTAATTAAAATACAGTGTGCCAATAGGAAAAATTCATTAAAAAGAAATAAAATTAAACAGGGAAACAACAGACATCACTAGGTCACTGGAAAACCTCAATATTGTTTGATGACTTGAAAGTGAGAAGTAGCAGAAATACCTGATAAAACATATCTTGTAAGACATATGCGCTATCTTTCTCCCATTATTTAAACAACACTAAGGTTTTTCCATACCACATTCAATGACTGTCAGACATTATTTTGCTAGAAATGGAATACAGTAGGCAGCTATTATTATATAAAAGGAAAAATCACAATGAAGAACGCAAAATGTCAATTCTCAAGGTAATAAATCTCAACACTTCTGCAGAAATAGATTTAAAGATCTCAAAAATGAGACGGTTAATTTAAGAGTTACAGAAAGCAAAGCAGAAGAGGGAATTTGAAGTAAAGGGAGAGGGAGCTTCATTAGAAAGAGGGAGAAGTAGGTAACTGTGCACCCTTAATATCATGTTGAACTAGTTAAAACTGACATTGGGCATAAATCTGTAATGAAACCACTTTCCAAGAACTCAAAGAATGAAACTGATTTTTTTTTTAATCCTCTAAAAACATATCACTGTGAACAGCATCATGCACCTACAGAAAGAAATTTTGTACAGAAATAATGCCTTTCACCAATTAATGAAAACTGCTGAGATCAAAACATTTATTGCAAAAAATAGTTTGTTTTCTGACTATATTAGGGAAGATATAAAGCCTTCTATCTAATTAAAACAGTCTTGATTTACAAATGCAACATTATCTTTAAAGAAAAGCAGTATGCAGTTAATTTGAAGGGTATACTCAAAGCTCTGGGAATAAATTCAGGCCTTGATTCAGTTTAGCCCTCAAAAAAGTCCAAGTTTCTCAAGGCCAGTTAACTAAATTCTTCCAAACAGCATCACTACCACAATTAAAAACACATTATTTTTAGTCTTTAAAACCAAAAGGTATTTGTTCCCCTCTACAATCTGCCACCTGCCATCCAATGCCTCCTAGGTATCTGAACAGCATTTTAGTTATGTTGAGGAGCACAACCCAGCAATTTTTACAGGTGCTGTTTCAAGAAGCATTCATCAGATTATCATTTGGTTCTACTAGTTCATTAACTCTATTATGAATGGATAGATGTGAATTCTATGAACAGATCAATGTCTCTTACCCATCAGAGTTACTGCAGGTTCAAAGTGCAGACGAGTAAATCAACATTCAAGTAAAATGGCTAATCCACAAAATCTGTAAGTACTACATGTAAACAAATTGCTTTTGAATTTTAAAGCTGGGGAAAAGGACTCTTAAATCACCAGCATCTTTTTGAAGATTTATTCTAACAAATGACATAGAAAGTGTGAGAAATTAAGCATTTCTTTCTAAAATGAGGGAGGTATTTAAGTCTCTTCCAAAACCACAAGCATTTCCTACATTTCACTCAGGTACAGACCAAACCTGAAAATACACCTGTTTCATCATTTGGAAAGCATAACAGGCTTATAATTAACTCACAAGTCTACAAAGAAGGGGATTTTACTACCAAGCTTCTCTGTGAGATGTGATATAATGCTTTAGAAACCCAGAGAATGGTGATTTACTTGCAATTAAATAAAAAAAGCACTAGGAATGTGTAATTTCTAATAAGTAAGCAAGTTTCTCTTTCAGCCAACATGCCTAATTTATCTATAAATTTATGGAAGCAATGAACTAGATTTTGGGAGCAATAAAAAAGCTTCAGACTATACTTTATTTGATAAATACTCCTCTTGAAATTCAGAGAACTGTAACTTTGCCTTTGTTGTTGATGTCTTCATAACTTTGTTACTAAATAAACTTTCATCACTACAATCAAACAGTGTCACTTGATTATGTTACTATGGTTTTATTATATTACATTAACTCAAATGATGACAAAGAGAAAACACAAAAATAAATTATCTTCAGGAGTGAAAAAAACAAAAAAAATCACTTCAAATTTTAATCCCAATTCAGAAAACAACTTAAATGAGCCCTTAAATATGTACCTGCCTAGGGTAATAGTTAAGAGTGTGCTCAGTTTTAAGTTCATGGCAGAATTGCATTTCCTGAAGTCGGAAAATAAAAATGGGTATTCTGGAAGGCAGATTAATAGATCCCTACTTGTAAAGCAGAACTGTAATGTTAGAACAAAAAGCAAATTAGTAGTGCTTATTTGAAATTATAGCCTAAGAAAAAAGTCTCACATGATCTATGTTTTATTTTTGCCCAAAAGAATATCTAATTCTGCCTTAGTGCTATGCTTGGTTGGTTGGTAGTGCTCATATTTCAAAGGTTAACCACAGAGCTGAGGTGAGCTTAGAGTAGCACAGAGAACAGTTGCAGTGGTTCGTCTTAGCGGGTGGCAATTTGTTAAACTGAAGCAACCAGTCTGCAATCTACCAACATTAATAAAACTTATTCAAGGAAGCACCCATATTAAAAAAAAATACAACAAAATTTGTCACATTAGTAGACTTTCTTGTTGGATTCTCTAATGCGTACTGTGAATCACACATGCTTTGGCAGCCACTCAGTTTGATTTACTTGGTTTTGCTGGGATGGAAAGGATTGTTTACAAAAAGACAAAAGTCTGTCAAAGGTAGTGCTTTTAGCTCCTACCCATATTTCAAATCACATCTAAGTGAAGTTTACTGGTGTGGAAATTCAGGAGCACTATAGGAAATTTGTATTTGCATACTTACATAGACATAAACCAATCTTATCAGGGCTTGCAAAAGCAGCCCACAGTTGAGCAATACAATGGCACAACTGTAACCTCTTTTGTGAAGCCACCATTATAAAAAGACCAGCGCAGTTTTCATGTTAGGCAGTGACTTGTAAGTCAAGCAGCAGGTTCTCATTTCACCTGTGTTCCTCCTTCATGGATCTTAGCACAAGATTCTTTTTGCCTTTGAAAATGAGAGCAATAAAACTTATGTGCATACAGAGCTTGAGATCCAACGAGATGAAGTTACAGAAAATCCTAGCCAATGAAATTTTTATTTCTGAATGAGTTCAAAATGTCTGGTGTGTTTCGTGCAACATATCAGGAAGTTTGTACCAAAAGCGAGAGCTGTGCCAGGCCAGAATAAAGGCCATGGACTTCTCAGCATGAACCTACACAACCTGTGCAGAGATGTGACCAGGCATCATACAAACACACCAAAGATCAGCTTGGAAACAGCTAATGAAGCAGCATTAACAGTTCTGCCAGAGCAAGAGTGCCCCCAGCAATGAGAGGCTGCTTAGACATTTACCCGAAGTGCCAGCCATGTCCTGAAGCACATGCTGAATGCTGAAACTGTCCTTCTATAAAATCTGAGCTTGCCAATTGGCTACTTTGATGAGTATGCCAGAACTGCAATATCATCTCTACATTTCAATGCAGATATACCACTTGTTCATGAACAGTGCACTTTACATTGCCAGTAACACCTAAGGAACAGTCTTATTTTAAACTGCATCTTATATTTTTCTAACGAAATATTGCCCTTTTTTTTGACTATACTGTTTTTCTATCATACAAGCAAGTCAAACACAAATTTAAGTTTCTCTAATTTCTCTTATCCCTATGAAATCTAAATTTTAGTCCTAGAGCTATCCAATTGTACTTCAAAATGAATTAATTTGAAATCCATGAACCATTTCAATGCTAACAGCAAACAGTTTTAGATATCATTCTCAAGGTTAAATACACCCTTTTAATCCAACAGTAATTCTGTTAAAAGGTATTTGAAGACAAAATTATACTTCCATCTCCAAAATATGACCAAATGATGCCATTAGCTTTGTCTGAAGCCATGCAATATACTTTGTATAGGTGTAAAGCTGCAGCTATGCTTACAGCATTTTTTCAGTCTGCCTGTAGACACAACAAAAATTACATTGTGATTGCATGAGAATGCAGGCACAGAAGGATCAATGGTGGTAATGACAGCAGCAAGATTAACGTGCAACTGTTGAAATGCAGCATGCTATTTAGCTACTATCATTTTGGAAGGACATTAGTACCTGATGAAGCAAAAACCTGGAAGTAATGTTACAACATGCATTATATGCAAACATGTATCCCTTAATCTGGAGAGGTTCTTTGCATATAACAAGTGTTGGGAGAAGAAGAAATGTAAAATGATCCTTTGAAATAGGCAAAGTCATAATCTGAAGTTCACATAAAAATAAAATTATGGAAAGGCCTTGGAAAGGCTGAAATCCTGCCCTGAAGGGAGATATGGGCTTTATTTGGCCTGGCAAGACTCCTACCGTGACCTCAGTGTAATAACCATCAAGCCTATCTATTTGCTCGAGATGTTGAAAGCCTAATAGCAGATGGGGAACAAATGTTTGAGGCTCAGAAAATTGGAGTTTCAGCTGTCTACTGAGCTACATTTTCTTGGACTCTGCATAGTCACACTGGAGGCATTCGATCTCCTCTCTATCTTTTCGTAAGAGATGCAGAGCAGCATGACAGGGAGTTCAAGACTGGGACTCCTTCTGTAGCAAGGAGATTTAAAGTATGCAATACAACACACTCTGCTGGCTACTTTCAGGGAACACTGAAGGCACACGGCACACTTCTTGTAAGTTCTCACAAACATGCATAAGAACCAACCATGTAAGGAACTGCACTTACCTGTATAATTATGCTGGGGTAAGAACTTCTATAATCCAGTGAACAGTCTTTTTTTTTTTAATAAATAAACATTAACACATTCACAGAATATTCTGAGTTGGAAGGGGTGTGCAAGAATCATTGAGTCCACCTCTTAAGTGAATGGCCCATGCAGGAATTGAACCCACAACCTTGGCATTATTAGCACCATGCTGTAACCAACTGATTCTGCACAACTGACATGAATTTGATTTTAAAAGTTGATCTTCCTTCAGTTAGTGTGACACTTAACATGGCTCTAATACCTGATGAATGTTGCAGCGAGGGCACGTTGCATTCTGCCTCCTCATGTGTGAAACAGAATGAAAAGTACTGGTCATGAAACTTTCCAATATTGGACAGCTGGGCAGTGTAAAATAGTCTGAATCACCCAAGACGCTTCCAGTTCTATTTACCCACCAGGCTTATGACATTATGAGAGGCATTTAGAAGGGCTAAAAGTCATTAAGAGATCTGGACAAATTTCCACTATTTCTGTCATAGTTTTTTACCGACCCACATTGTTCATGACAGATGACTGAACAAATCATGATAGCAATTTCTTGTCCTGTTCAGTGACAGAGGTTTTGCTGTCTCTTTGAAAATTAGTATCCCATGAAGAATGCAGCACTTGCCTGCAAGTTGTAGTCCTGAAGAATTTTCACTAGTGAGTCTCTCAAGTTAGGAATCTCCATGCCTTCCTTAATGCGGTGAATCAGAAGAATAGGATCAACATGGGTTCCAATATTGTTCAACAAACCAGTAATGAAAGCTGTGAAAACCAAGAGGCAAAGAAACTAAGAAAAACAATCCAGCAAAATGATTAAAAGATGCTTTTGTGACAAGCTACAGGCTTTGCCTGATTCCTTGACAGTTCTCTTCTAAGTGAAAACACTAAGTCTCTTTTACAGTCTTCACGTTTCTTGTGGCTGCAGTTACTTGAATATAAGCCTTTGGGGAAGAGAGGAACATACAGTTTCGCAACTTACAGAACAGCATATTCAGAAAGGTGGTAACTGAGTCTCTAGCACAAACTCACAAGCAAATAATGCATTTTGATTCAATAAAAAGAGCATTCAAGCAAATAGAGTGAGAAAATAAACTATGTGACTATTCCATTCCTAGTTCTAGGGTTTAAAAACACATTTGCAAGCACCTAACCTAATTTTAACATGTTTCTAAACAATGGTAAGAGTGACACACTAGAAGTTATTTGCTTTTTGAAGAGCATCTGGCTAAAAAAACCACTAGAACGACGGCTCAAGGCTGTGTTTTTTCTTCAACCCCCACAGCTGAGGAACATCACTGGAGTTGCTCTGCATATAGGCAGAAACTGTAACATATAGGAACTGAGAGAATTCTGTATGCCTTTTGCTCTAAAGATGTCACCGATTGTAGCATCCCTTTTAGTGATGGACTGCATTTAAGCATGGGCAATTTGGGAATGCTGTTCTTCTAAAGGAGTAACAGATTCTGGTCGCTCCTTCCTGTCAGAATTAGCAGCCATGGGATGAAAATATATGTATTCTGACACTAATTCTACAAGACTTTCAATCCCCCTGAAAAATGAGACTTTAAAGTCTTGATTTAAAGAGTAGATAGTTACAGAAATTCCCTATTTTCTTAGTCCTTTTAACTTCTCTGAATCTTCCTCCTTAAAAACACTGATATTGCTTATGTTTCTGATTCTGTTTAACTTTTAACTTGGAGTAGCTATTTATATAATGGATGAAAGGCAAAATGCACTCATTATTACTGATCTTACCTTTGTAACACAGAAACAAAATAAATTAACTGAGGGGAAGAAAGGCGTTGGCTCTTCATTTTCAGAATCTCAAAGGGAAGCTGTTGTAATAAACACACTACACAACATCCTCATCAAGCCTGCAGAATTAGACAGAGGCTGTCTAAAAATAAACCTCATTCTGCTAAATTAAAAGCACTACTCTCGCTGTGATTTGTCATTAAGGACATAACTATGCAAAGCTTATTCAAATGTTAAGCTCCAAGTACTCATTCTGTGGCATACCCTCACGTTGCAAGTTTTTATGCACAGGAAGACATCTGTGTTGCCACAAACCAGACCACCTCCCTGGTCATACATAAACACACACACACGTGAATAATTCAATCCTTTAATTGTATTAGCACTTCCCCACATGCAAGGCTTCTCAGAAACTTCCCACTTACGTGGTTTGTCAATAGAATATAAAATGAGGTCTTCCCAAAGTTCTCCATCATCCTGTTCCTTGGCAAATTCAATAGCTTTATCAACATCTTGCAATTCTTCCATTATCATCTTCAAGGCACTACGGCTATTACCCATTCTGCCTGGAAGGAAAAATAAGCAAAGAGATTATAAATGCTAATTGCTTATCAATGTTCAGTGCTTTAAGAAGCTCTTTCAATATGAATTTTATAAGTGTAAGGTTGACTCTAGCTAATTCAACTAAGACCAAATCCAGTCTATTCAGATCTAGGAATGCAAATCAGTATAATCTGAACAAGTGCTTGGAGCACTTTTCTGGACTGAGACCTGGAGGCTTTCTAAAGGATATGTTGGGTCTTATTAGGGGTTCTGAACTGCAGCAACATCTGACATGATGGGGACTGTGTGTATGTGTGTGCATGTAAACTATAACATGAAATACCCCCTCTAAGGGCCCACGTGGGCACTCAATTTGCAGTAAGTACAGCACAGCTTACACCCATGAAAAATATGAGGAAACAGAAAGAAACAAGAAGCAGCAGAAATTACAAACTATTCTTTAAATAAATCCATGAGTAAATCCTACTCTCCACTGAAATGGTCCACAAATTATTCTCTTACTAAACCAGAGATTGTTTAAAAAAAAGCTTCCTATTCTCTTCATGACTAATACATAAATATACATGTAAGTCTTTCAGTGTCTCTCATTCAGAGGTAGAATTCTTGGCCTGCTGAAGGAGCTAATTTACAATTAATTTTTAAGAAAGAAAAAAATATTAGGCAACATAAGCAAATCTTTCATCTCAGCAAAAGAGGTGCTAAGCTTCTGAGGTGCATTCAGAATAAAACGTTTGGTTTTTATTTCTCCTCTCTTTGAAATTAACAGTATTACTCTTCTCTTGGAGATTGCATCAAAAATACCTCCCCTCACAACTTGTTCCCCACAGCATCCACAGTACTTCCAGAACCCCAGAAAAACACCAAGTCAGAAACACAGTAACACAATATAGGGAGTTAAGATATCATATTAATCATCCAGAGCTTTGTTTTATTTTCTAAATCATGTTACTTGGTTGTACTGACTGCATATCAATTTCGTCTCTGGGAAAGCATGCTAAATGATATTAGACAACACATTTTCACAGCATAAACTCTATAACAAGATTTAAAATGTTGTAATTTATCACACTGAGTGTTACTTACTCAGAAGATAGACTGTCTCTTCTACAAAGTTCCTCTGTTGGCAAATCTCAAGAGCCTTGAATTTAAGGGTAGAGAGGAGAGAAGAGAATACAGGAAACCATGTAACATGAAATTTTATTGATCATCAATGCTGCGAGAGGCTTAAAGATATTCTTCCAGGAAGTTACATTATACATTTTGAGAGGACACAGCAACACAGCTCCCTTAATAAGCATTGTCAGGTCCTCTGGCATTAAGAAGAGAAACTACATGACTCTTTAAATTCCTCTCTGACATCGAATAAATCTGGAGACAGGACAGGTATTTCAGTCTGGACTATGACAATCTCTGCCTTTAAATCTACTGTCAACTTCTTTATTCTGCCTCCAAAATTTGCTTAATCCAAAAGCATTAAGGTTATCTGCTATCAAAACTTACTTCCTGTGGGCTGACTTATGAGGTCTTTAGTGATGGAAGTTTGCTTGACATTCATTAATAACACAAGGCTGAAGATCTCCTCAGGGTAACCAGAATGGTTTCGGGAGATAAAGTGATCTCCAAATTTTGTACCAAGAAGACAATGCAAAAATAACCCAGCACAAATATGAAAGCACATGGAGGAAGCATTTCTTGTAAATTCGGTTTAAAGACTAAGTATCATTAGCAGCTACAGAATTTGTGTGTAGTTAGAACCAGCACAATTATCAAAACTACCAAACTAATTACCAATAAGTTTTTAGTAACAGCAAATCGGCAGGGCTGGTATGCCATAAATGATGCCATGTCTGTTTCCAGTTTGGAAACAGAAAGCAAACTCAAAGTTCATAGCATTCCCATAAAGACAACTGTTCACCAATGAAGACTTTCACACTTGGAAATCAAAACCATAAATACATAAAGTGCAGCTACAACTGAAGATCTAGGTAGGAATTAACTTCTCTTTCAATTCTCATTATTTCAGATGGGTTACTATGAAGATTAGGGATAGGGACAATGAATTTTGGGGGTAGAGGTAAGTGAATTACCAACCAGATACTTCACATGAAAGATATGAATAATATTAATAAGTTATATACATAGCTGAGAGCTTTTTTTTTCCTCTCCACTTAGAAGGTAAACTACAAAGCACCAGGTATTCAGTAATTTAGATGCTGCACATTTCCTGACTGTCATGCTCCCTCTAGAGGAAAGCAGGGAACATTACTACTTCTCTTTCAGCTAATTTTATAAAATATTTGCGAAACTGCACTTGAATAAAAGTGGTTTACTTCTAGAGAATAAGAACTATTTCTTCCTGATGAGTTTATAATTTCATTAGAGAAATAATAAGAGTGGATTTTTTTCAAGTAGAAATTGCCTTTTGGCAATTTATACACTGCATTGGAACTTGCTTAACAGGAACTGAAAATATTGGTAACTGGGAAATTCTTAGTCCTCTTTTTATTTTCTTAGAACAAAGATCTGTATGTGGCAAAAAGTGTAACTATATGGCATGCGTGGTAGGAAGCACAATTACAGAATTAGTAGGGACAGTAAATTTAAATAATTTTTATATAATATTGATATTTTTTCCTCTCTTCCTTAGCTTCCTACTGAAACATGTTAAGATTTTAACATTAAGGTTAGAATGACACATTTTTCCTAACATCCTTATCTCTGACTTTGGTGATTACTGCACCACACCTTCCAGTAGTTGATGGGTCTCTTGACCTGTTCCTGCTCGTAGCCCATAACCTCAGTAAAGCAGTGCCAGCAATCAGCACCAGTTTCACAAAGCACTTTTCTGCACACCCATCACTGAAGATAGGAGGCTGGATCTGCAATAACTAAAACTAATTTGCATCAAAAGAAAAAAAATTGCAGGTAAGGTTTTATACATAGAACCATGAACACATAATACATAAGGCAAAACTAAGAGAGAATCAAAAAGTGAAAAACAGGTAAGCCAATATTGCAGACAAAAGTCTTGGGCTAGAAACCTCTCAGGCTCACTACCTTAAAAAAGACCACTGAGTCAATCTACTTCCAGGTAATAGTTTCAACAAAGACCAAGTCTACAATCCTAAGAAAGTATTTTCCAGTTGACAAAAGCATGTAGAGCAAGAGAGGTGCCAGGAACAGTACTGGTTTTCTTTGGAATGTCAACCATGTAAAATACAATACTCAGTATTACACTTAAAAACTAGTCCACTGTGTCATCATTATAGCTGCATACGGATAGGCATCCTTTCACAAGGTCTGCTCTGCTCAGACATTAACCGTAACAAATACAAATAATAAAACACTGAGCCATCTAAACTGGAAAACTTAGAATTTCCATTTGTTTTGCTTTAATTCAAGCAGGGGAAACAACTCAAGATTGGCCTTACCTTTATGCATTTTGTAATTTGATAAGATAGAGCAAGGAAGGAAAATATTAAAAAATATAAAAATATTAAAAGGTGGATACCTGGTACTCTGTAAAACCCCAAGTCTATTAGCTGAAGTACGAAGACAAAATACTTTTAGCCCTGCTAGTTCAGTGACTGTTATATTGTGTATATTATTCAAAAGAAACTTATGACCTTAGAATATAAAGATATAAAAACTGCAGTTCCAGTTACTGATTTTTCAAGATCTAACACTGACAGCTCCTAGATTTGGCAAAATGATTGTCAATTTCTTGCAATCATAACCTGCTGTTCAGTCAGGTCAAGCACTGATGAACAGGTATGCTGTAGGTACACATCAAGAGTGAATTCAGAACTTCTGCATTAAAAATACCCACCAGTTCCTGCCCTGTGAGCTGACAGAGGAAAGTCTCAGCTGTCATCAGCTTGCAAACTAAAGTTCTGCAGGTGATGGTCACAAACTCACTGTGATCCCTGCATTTGGCAGTAGAGGGCAGTACCAGACACAGCTAGAAACTCACAAGACTACAAGCTACAGACTAGACATAAAAATCAAGCAACCTCTGCTTAGATTTTTGGGGCTTACCTTCTCCAGCGGACAGTGTGTGCTGTCTCTGAGAAATGGCAGTAAGTTCGGTCGATCGTATTCAGCATAAAGGCTGATCTGTTTCTCATGATATCGCTGGCCTTTATGGTGGTCTCTTTTGAAAAGCTTGTGTAGATACTAGGGATCAAAAAAGAATCAGAGTTCAAACCCACTTATACAATATTATTAATAGAATCATAGAAACTGCTGAGTTGGAAGGGACCCACGTGGACAATCAAATTCCAACTCCTGGCCCTGCACAGCACAGCCCCAAGAATCACACCATACGTCCAAGAGCATCGTTTACATGCTTCTTGAACTCAGATAGGCTTGATGCTGTGACAAGTTCCCTGGGAGCATGTTCCAGTGCCCAGACACTCTATCGTGCAAAGCTTTTCCTACTATCTAACCTAGACCTCCCCTGACACAGCTTTCTGCTGTTCCCTTGGGTCCTGTCACTGATCACCACAGAGAAGAGATCAGTGCCTGCCCTGAGATTTCCCATGTGAGGAAGGTGTGAAGAGCTCCTCAAGTCTCCTCCTCTCCAGGCTGAACGAGCCCAGTGAACTCAGCTGCACTTTGTATGGCTTCCCCTCTAGACCATTCACCATCTTTGTTTCTCTCCCCTGTATGCTCTCTAGAGCTTTTTATCTTTCTAATACTGTGGCACTTAAAACTGCCCCCAGCACTCGAGGTGAGGCTGCCCCAGTGCAGAACAGAGCAGGACAATTCCCTCCCTTGCCCGGCTGGTGATGCTGTGCCTGAGGCCCCTCAGGACACGGTTGGCCCTCCTGGCTGCCAGGGCACTGCTGACCCATGTTCAACCCGCCATTGAACAGGACCCCCAGGTCCCTTTCCCTGACACTGCTTTCCAACATCTCATTTGCCAGTCCGTACATACAACCAGGGTTGTCCCACTCCAGGTGCAGAATCTAATACTTGTTGTTCAACTTCATATGGTTGCTGATTACTCAGCACTCTAATTTGTGGAGGTCCTCTCTGCCTCGGAGGGACTCAACAGCTACTTCCAATTTACTATCATTGGCAAACTTAGTATCCCTTCCAGTCTGCATCTAAGTCATTTATGTAGATGTTGAAGAGCACAGGGCCAAGGATGGAGCCCTGTGGAACCCCACTAGTGACAGGCCACCAGTCTGATGTAACTCCATTCCCCTTTGTGCCCAATCTGTGAGCCTGTTGCTCACCCACTGTCTGATGTGTTTATACAGCTGTGGGCTGGACATTTTGTCCAGAAGGATTCTGTGAGAGGCAGTATCAAAAGCTTGATTGAAATCCCAAAAAGATTACATGAACTGGCTTCCCTTAATCATGTAGGTGGGTTACCTTGCCATAAAAGGAAATTAAGTTTGACAAGCAAGACTTTCCCTCATGAAGCTATGCTGACTGTGGCCAATGACTGCATTGTCCTTTGGGTGTTTTTCAACACCTACCCGGATAATCTTCTCCATAATTTTACCAGGCACTGAAGGAATGTACAGGCCTGTAGTTTCCAGGGTCATTCTTCTTGCCCTTCTTGAAAAGTGGGACAGTGTTGGCCAGCTTCCAGTCAACTGGGACCTCTGCAGATTCCCAAGACTGTTAAAAAATCATTGAGGGAGGCCTCATGATGACATCAGTCAGCTGTTTGAGTATTCTTGGATGAATTCCATGAGGACCTACGGACTTATAGGGACCCAGCTGGAGCAGCAGATCCTGCACAAGTTTAAGGTCAACTGGGAGTTGACCATTCTCACAGCCATGGTCCTCCAGCTCAGGGCACTGGGACCCCCTTAGTCCATCAGCGGTGTTGAAGACAGAGGCAAAGAAAGTATTAAACATCTCTGCCTTGTCTGTGCCCCTGTTTGTGAAGTGATCAACCTCATCCTGTAAAGGACCAATGCTATTTCTGCTGTACCTTTTGCTACTAATGTATTTAAAAAAAAAAATCTTTGTTCCCCTCTTCATCAACTACTGGATCCGTCTGCTTCCTCTATTGACTGATCCAAGACAGTAAGAAAGGAACCCTACATTCTCCACTAATAAAAAAGTTCTCCTTCGTTTCCTCAGGAATGTGCTAACATACTCTGAAAAGAAAAGAGATTAAATCCTCATGCAAAAGACTAATTTTGTATTTTTCTGAAGCACTCTCATCACAACAATCTCCAAATCCAGCTCTGTAAAAGAGGTTTTCTGCAAGACTTAAGTAGCTGTCCTTCAGTCTTGAAGGAAACTACTGGATTTTGAATTTTGTGGAAACCTTGAGAGAAATATATAAAATGAAATATTCAGTTATCTAGATATTCTGGGCCATTAGAGATAACTACAGATCAAGTTTTTAACAAATGAAATGTTTTAACCAAAGCACCTGGAAGTCTAGATACTGTGGGAAGGCTCCTTCCTCTCCAGATGAGCACATAAAAGCCTTGAAAATGATTATGAGGGTCACTGTTATTCAAATGGAAGTAGGCTTCACACTTAGAAATCAATGTATCCCTTCCATAAACCGACAGTCCATCCATTGCCTTTGCAAAGCTCTTGGGCTGTGGACTGCACATTTCATAGATCTGCTTCCCAAAATCAGATCTCTAACACATAAATCATCTCTCCACCAGATGGATACCTTGAGCCCCATCTGTAACCAGTAGCAAGTTAAATTTCCCTCCCTAATACTGCCCAAGGCCCATGGTTACACATTATGTATTCCACTGAAGCATGTTCAAGCCAAGAGGAGCTTTTGGAATAGCAGTGTGGAGTCACAGCCTCACAGTGATATTATAATTCTGTACAAACACGAACAATCCAGCAGTGTATGGAAGTTATGGCTTCAGAAAGACAAGCAATTCACTGTCTCTACGGATCAGCAAAACATATTTCAGAGCAGCACCCACCAACCAACCTAACTTTTGTGTAGGGAAAAAGGAAGAATAAAAGCAAGAAGTAACTGACCAAAGACAAGTGCCTGCAACGCTATAAGGAGGACCTCACGGTATGCTTATTAGCAAGCAGTATGTTATCAAATTCTCAGAGGAACACATTTTAACATCATTTTACTATTGTAAAGATGCTATTGCCATGTTAAAGAGCGAATTGGCAGAAGTAGCCACTTTGGCTCTGATGATTTATGACATTTCAGTGTCAAGTGCACTTTGACAAGAAAACATACCTGGAAAAGATATGTCCAGCAAAGAGTTTATTCAGCTCAAATTGAAATCAACTGAATATAGAAGTACTTACCACGTGCTGTAACTCAGGCCTGTTTTCTAATTCTTCAACAACTCTGTCAATCTGAAAGAAAAAAACCAGTGATAAACATCACATTTATAAGACTGAAAGAAGACCAGGTAATACAAGCTAGCATTGGACTGCCATGCCATTAACTTGTTATACTCACAGAAATTTTATCTTCATTATCCAAAAGCATTTCTACTGCTTTCTACAATAAAGAAAGAGAACTCAGGTAAGAAACAGGCCCACACATTTTCTCACATTCTATACAGTATTATGCCTATTCACTGATGGTGTCAGATAGATATTGCAGACCTACTCTTTTCAGCAACAGAAATTCAGAGAGCACTTTACATAACATCAGCATTCCCGGAGAGCACAGCATTACAGGAGAACACTTCACGTGTTCTTCCAGAACACCTCTAAGTTTCCTCACTAATAGCAATCAATGCTATGCACGTATACTGCAGGTGAAGTATGCCCATTGAACCATTGTTGGTCACAAAAAGCCACTGCCAAACAATGTAGAAATACTCTTTGTCCCATTGCAAAAGGGAACTGCAGGGTGATGGCTATGTAAGAAACACACAATTCAACCTGCCTTACAACTGAATTCCTCCAAACTACCTGCACACTGATACCATTACACATAAATCATTAGCCATTAGCCAAGTGGCCACTGGGATTCAGGTTCTGCTTCCTCTTTCAAGAGCAAACTTTTTCTTCATATTCAAAAATTAAAACCCCCACAGATTCTTGATATGATTTATTCTATTGGATTGAAAGGAATTATACTTTCTTTCCCCCATGTAGTTTAGAGTGGGTATAGTAAAGAAGATCACCTACAGTAGAGATGGCTCCCTATTTTAGCTAAAGTGCTTAAACAACTTCTGCACTGAAAAAAGAGTAGATCCACTTGTTTATCTTTCCAGGAATCATACCAAAACGCATTTGCTCAGTTTTTATAGCCAGCTGGAAAGAAAGAAGATAGAATTCAGAACAAAATAAACACCTTTTGATTTTTGGAATTTAGGTTAATAAGCTTGCAAACTTTCAGAAGCAGATTGACTATGGTGAAAGAAAAGTGGCAAGTACATTTAACATATGCCTAAATAAATTCATTGTCTCCTTTATTTGGCTTACGAATAGCATTATTTGATTTGAAACACAGAAAGAATAACATGGTGTGAAATGATATTTAATGTTGTAACTGGAGAATCACAACAACGACCTCGAATCTGGCACTCTTCTCACTGTGAATGACAAATGGAAATGGAAAGGAAACACAAGGAGAAATACAAAGGAAAAAAAAATCCTTGGGTCAATTATTTTGCAGTATAGGCAAACAATCTACCTTACCTCAGAACGTACCCAGATGCAGCAAACACCTTCTCTGCCTCAACACTATGTTTAGCTCATTTATTTTTGATCTGTTAAAATATCTCTAGCGGAAAGTGAAGATAAAATCATTAAGATTACCATACCTCTGAATCAAAATCCATGAGCAGAACAATTTTGTCTCTGATAGAACTGAAGAGATTGTGCTTGTGGATCAACTGGAAGACATCTTTGTGCCTCAGAGTCAGGTAGATTTCTAGGGCTCTGCCATAACGCTGGTCATAAGTATACCTGATAAAAACAGGATTACAATACATGTAATGTTACATACCTGAGTGTAGGAACATCACCTATGCAAGAAAATATACTCTAGTATGTAAAGTATGTTAGGATACTACTTGATTTTATTAATATCTAAATAGAGCTATGATTCATTTTTGTTAAATGGAAACAAACATCACCCAACATTAACTTCAGCACCATTTATATTGGCCTTATTTGTGTTCTGACCTGTGGTTTTCTGCATTTTCATTTTCCATTTTCAAATCACAGGAAAAGATACACAAAATGTTAACTTTTCAATTCTTGGAAACCAACTGGAACTCTCTTCAGAGCTAAAAAACATTGTTCTCTTAAAACTTTGGTGCAAACTGTAACATAGTGATAGACAGCAATTCTGTTTTCCTCAAAGAAGCAGTATGAAAAGAACTTAACATGGTGATTAGGCTGACAAAATCAAAGAGCTTTATCCCCGTGGAGTGGCCTAGAACTAGATCAGTTTTGGCACATTTTCCAGTCACATATTTCCAGCCATGCAGTAAACCCAAATACACTACTTCTTAAATAGTGGGCAAAAAGCCCCACCATTATATTTTCCCGTGGGTAATTCTGAAATGCACACTTCACAAAAGAGGCTTCCTCAGACAGCATGAAGAGGAATGATAGCTATTTACTTTGGAAAGAGGAGTAGGAAATCCAATCTCATGCTTAACAATTTGCTTTCATACTCAAAGTGAACTTTATAAGGAAGGGTAAAGAATTGCTAAGCTGTGCAATCAGCAGAGTGGAGAGGAGAGAGAGCCAATACTCTGTAGACTGCAGCAAAGAAGATTTCTGTTAAGAGAGTTAAGTAAATATGGATAAACTACAGTACACTATTTTAAGGGTACTTTTTGTAACAGGAATTTAAAATTGTACTCACAATTCTGCAAGTGTTCGTAGCAAAGTCCTGTTCTGTGGATCTTTCTTCAGGTGATCTACTACAGCTTGAACTATGATTGTGTTGTTGTACAGATCTCCAGGCCACTCTTTTATTAGGGTTGCAAATCCCTAAAAGTGTAAGAGATTGTAACAGAAATAGAAAGAATGGCCTAAGGAGCATTTCAAAACATCAAAGCTTCAGCTAAGCCTCTGAGATGACACCTGCTGTGCTTCACCTTTAAGCAACTTTTACATGCCCACAGACATGTACAGTAAAGAACACAGATTCTTCCTTCTTAGGGCAATGTTATTAAGATTCATGAAGCTGAGTCTCAGGTGCTGTAGGCTTTGTGCATCACCTCAACCACTTATGCTATATTAAACAAACTAAAAATAACAGTATCTATAATCACTTTCACAGTATTTGCGTGCTCTGAAGAATATTCTCTTTATTCTCTTAAAATCAAAATTCAACTTTTTAATATTTTCATTATTTTGAAACTGTCCATGGATAATCTGCTTGAATACGTCCAAGAATCAGAATTCTACATTGCTAAGGGTATTTGGCTGGCAATAACTGTTACATAGGGACACATCAGGCTGCAGTACCTCATAGTCACTCTCCAAAAATTCATGCAGGACCATTTCGTAGATCAGAGGTTTCAAAACTGGATCCCGTCTTGGCAAGTAACGACTAATTGCCTACAGGAACAAGGAGAACACAGTGTCAGAAGAGGAATGACATGTAACGTCCTGGTACACTGAGAGAAGAAAAAATGTAGTGAAACAAAAAAACAAAGCTATGCGCAACACATGGCCCTTGTAATCACTGGAAGCCTTAAATACTCATAAGTAGCACCCTGAAGTTACTTACCTTAGGATTACACACATTGGAATTGTATAACTCCTTTGAAAGAACCTTCATTTGAGAGATCTGTGGCAAGATACTAGTTAGAATGGGAGGATCAGCCATTGTCCTTAGAGACCACTAGTCATTTAGAAAATAAAACCCATGGAAGACCCCTCAAAACAAGAAAGTTTTCAAAATCCATTTTGCCCAGCCTTGGCGTTCTAAAAAGGTATAAGGATTCATTAGGTGAAAAACATATTGTAATGGGTTGACCCTGGCTGGACACCAGGCACCCAACAAAGCCACTTTCTCACTCCGCTCCACAATTGAACAGAGGAGAGAAAACATAATGAAGGGTTCGTGGGTTGAGACAGGATCTAGGAGAGACCACTCACCAAATACCATCACAGCAAAACAGACCCGATTTGGGTATATTAACTGAATTTATCACTAACAAAATCAGAGCAGGATAATAAGCAGTAAAACAAATATTAGAAACACCTTCCGTTCATCCTTCCGTCCTTCCCGGGCTCTATCTCCTTCACCCCAAAGGCACAGGGAGATGGGGAATGAAGGTTATGGTCAGTTCATCACAGGTTTTTTCTCCCACTGCTCAGGGAGAAGAGTCCCTCCCCTGCTCTAGATGGGGTCCCTCTCTCCGGAGATAGCTCTCCATTAACTTCTTTAACATGAGTCCATACCATGGACAACAGTTCTCCACAAACTGCTGCAATGTATATCACTCTTCCACAGGGTCCTTCAGGCACAGCCTGCTCTGGCGTGGGTCACCCATAGGGCCCAGTACAGGTTTCCCACAGGTTCACAGCCTCCTCTCAAACATCCACCTGCTCTGGCATGAGTCTCCTCCAAGGGCTGCAGGTGGATCTCTGCATTCCCATGGACCTCCATGGGCTGCAGGGGCACAGTTGCCTCACCATGGTCTTCACCATGGGCTGCAGGGGTATCTCAGCTCTGGTGCCTGGAGCACTTCTGACCCTCCTTGTCCACTGACCTTGGTGTCTGCAGAGTTGTTCCTATCATATATTCTCACCCTGCTCTTCTCTGAGTGCAATTACATCTGCTCAGTAACTTTTTTCTTTTCTTAAGTATGTCTTCACAGAGGTGTTACTATCATTCCTGACTGGTTTCACCTTGGCCAGTGGTGAGTCCATCCTGGAGCTCGCTGGCATTGGTTCTGTTGGACTTGGGGGTAGCTTCTGTCAGCTTCTCACAGAAGACATTTCTCTAGCAACCCCACCAACAAAACCTGGCCATGCAAACACAATACGTGTATAATTTTGATTTATTACTTACTGTGGGGTCACTATATTTTATGAAGAGTTATGTTTCGCCAGCTATTTTTACATATCCAAATAAAAATTAATTTGAGAATATATCTCTCCATGGAAAGGGTGAAGGCATGTGGTCTGTTGCTCTATAGGAGGTGTTAAGGAATTGCATTCCAGCAGGTAGGAGACGAGAACCTGGCAGAATAAATGAGCTCATATCCTGGAATTTCAGCACAGCATCTTATTAGCACTATTATTCCATGCAACTAGAGACCTAGATTAGTACCACCTGCCAAAATAAATCCTACTGCTACTAGCTGTGTGGAAATTGCAGGGTTTGTAGGTGAAGGACCAACACCGATGAAATTCCTCAGAGATGCTGCCTGTTGCTCACTATACACAGGTGATACAGCAGCATTTTTTTACTGAAGTTGCTTGAACAAAGCAAGAGAAATATTATCTCACTACATTTTTTTTTCACTTTCACAGGCAGCAATGACTATTCACAACAAATTCTCCCAGTATTTAAATCTAAAAAATTCCCTAAGTTACGTATTTCACTAAAGCCTTCCATCCATAGGTGAGAAAGGAGGTACAAATAAAAGATAATTAAAAAGCATTGGTAATGACTTTGCAAAAATTAGAAGTTCATTGCTCACAGAAGACCTATTTTCTCCCTGTGCTATTTGGGTGTGGCCAGTTTTTGAAATGTAGTGACGCCAACATCAGCTCCCACTATGTCACAGAATTTAATAGTTAACTCGGGGCACAGTCTTGTCAGCTGCTCTGGGGAATCATATTCCTGACTCCCTCATAAAAAAGTCTCTTCTGATCATAAGGAATGCAAGCTGAATATCAGCTGGAGACTCAAAGGCAGAGGACAATCTCCAACAGCTGTTTTCACTCCCACTTTGTTTCCTGCCACCTCTTAAAAGAACAACCTCCCTGAACAGACTCTTGCAGCTCTTGGCTGCGGTTTGGCCGCACAGTGAGCTGCAGAGGGGTGTAGTTGCCTTGTGTGTGAGTCAGGCTGCTTCATAAAGGAAATTTCTTCTGCACCATGTCCCATTGCTTTGAACAAAAAGCACAGGCAACTGCTGCAGCTTGGCCACCATGCTCAGTAAAGACAGAAGCCTTGGCACAAAGGTGAACTAAGACCCATGCTGAAGGTTACAAACTTCCTATTCTATTTTTAAGCTGCAGTTAAGGAGCAAGGTCAGACAAAAAAGCTTCTGAATCTGGCTGCCTTTGTACCAATTCCTGAACTATGCGGTTAAAGTGACTTTAAATAGAAAAGGCATACTATACACAGAAATATTTTCTTCCTCTGTTTCTTCTTAAGAGCTGCTTTCAGACTTTTCATCAGTAAGTGTAAGGATGAGGCATACACAAGAAAGCTCATATAAAAGTTGACATGAGATAGTCTAAACCATCTCACCAATAAGCCGAAACAACAATTATTAATTTCTCAAAGGATATCTAAGAGATGAAAAAGGCTGTCTGGATGGTGCTGCGCTCTTCTATGCCCACTACAGTCAGGTGAAGTCTTTCAAGTGTTTTCTAGCCAACATTTTGGTTAAAGCAGTGCTGCTGCTAGCTGAAAGTCACTCCTGCACCACTGCTGAAAATCACTGCTGTCACAGCAGTGTAAATGGAATGGAGCATATCCCTCATGCCACAACAGTCAGCACTCACAGAGTTTGGCATCTTCCTTTGAAACCCTCCACCTTCCTCAGCTGTTGGAGCTAAGACATTAGATTTTATACTGAAATGACTTGAGAACAAGCACGTAACTCCCTCAAGCCACTGCTGTTGGAGGAGAAGAGAAACAGATGGCTGCAAGGCTCTAAAATCTTGAAACTGCCATAATTAGCTTTGCTAGAGGACATTCACTGGAGACATGAGAGATGTCAAGATACCAAAATGCGACCTCTGGTAGCCAAACAGGACCACTTAGTACAAAACACTTAAAACCCCCCTAAAACCACATGCAAACAAATGACACTCACCCCAGAGATTTTGACACTGGGGTATCACTAATCCCTCTGTGCAGGAAGGAAAGTTTAAACCTTTAATTTACTGTCATCTTAGTTATTGGCAAATCATGCTAGATTGGAAACATCATATTTCAGGCAAACACTTATATCCAGTGCAAATCATTCTAAGAAAATCCTGTTTTGAAAGAAACCATGCCTCTACTTCTCAAAGAGTCTCCTCATCAGGGCTTAACGTCATTATAGCCCAGTTACAATATGGTGTTTGATATCTGCTGGTTATGTAAATATGTAAAAATTCCACACAAGTGATCCCAAGCATTACAAGAGCCCCTTAATTTAGATCTGGCTTAACTTAGTTCATGCTTTATGATACTCAGACGTCTTTAGAAGTGCGGGAAAAGTTATATGCGATTGAAATAGTAAAATGAGGCAAGCATTTTCTAGAACTGCACCTTGAAGCTGAATAACATAAGGGACAGCATCTCATGTTTTTCTGAGAATTCTTGGGCCTAGGCCCTTAGAAGAAAAAGAAGAAATTCTAAAGGCTGAAAAGAGCCAACTCTTTAGAAAGGCACTAATTGAGCAGAGATGTTTTTGCAGCAAACCTGCAAATAATTTTATATTTTACAGTCTGCTGGATGACATAAATGGAGACAAGACAAACATCCCTTCCAGACATTTGCATCTAAAAACCAAAATAAACCCAAAAGGACTAAGAAACAGTGTATCAAAATTACATTTGCACCTGCATATTGGATTGAAATAACAGAAACATGGGACTTCATCTTCCAAAGCGGCAAAGAATGCACCAAATGACACAGAAGTCATACAAAAGGCAAGGCTGTTCTTGCACTGAAGTGGCTCTACAACAGAAGTCAGACATTTCTGAAATCTGTATTGCTGAAACACTTTTGGTCTTTGAACAGAATTAAACAGCTCAAAACCAGCAAGGGACTGCATGCTGTAAGATGTTAATAATATGTCCTTTTCGGCTCATTGAGTTTGAATAGGAAGACATAAAATTCAGAAGCAAATGTACACATGTTACCAAAGGGAGTGTGCATAATGTTTTCAATTGGTTTTGCAGTGACAGTACTGTAGCTTTATGTCCCAGGCAATTTATTAACTGAGAATCTCACATTAAATGTGTACTGTTGTAGTAGCTGGCTTGCGACCAGGGAAAACACAAGACCATGCAGACTGCTCCTCTTTCTTGCCACCATTTCTAGCACACAGCATAGGTCTTTGCAGCTGCTTTGCAATTCTTTGACACTTAAAGTTGTGTACCTGTTGCAAGGGACCTGGATTTTTTAGCATGAAATTTTTTAGCATGTCCTTACTTGGAGACTGTCAACAAATACAAATACATAGCTGAGTACCTGGACGTGCTATGCCTCCAATCTTGTTTTAAGGCATGTTAACATATACACATCAATCTCAAAGACAACTGTCTAGAAACAAACAGAGATCTGGCACACAAACACCACAATAGGGCCATTAAATGTGATGCTTTAGATACTTGGTCAAAATATACAGTAAGTACAGCATACAAATTACTTGAGTGCAGACAGAGAAATTAACTTACTTTAAGTTGACCTATTTCTTTAAACTTGTAAACTTCAAATTCCCAGAGTTCTGTGTTCTTGCCAAGAATCTTCTGGCACTTTCTGGAAGGAAGATGAAAGGGAAGAGAACAAAAGTAGGTACAGAAAGTAATATAAATGGGACAGTATTATTACAGGGATTCCTTTCTTCTTCCTATCATGACACTTGCAAAAGTAACTTACTTTGGCAACCATTGCTTTAAGCAGAGCATGCCAGGTTCTCCTCCTTTCAAATCTTAAAATATTGTTGCATCCAAAAGGACTAACAGCTTATTATGCATTCACCCTTAGTGATTAGGGCCATATTAGCTTTCACAGAATCATCAAATGGTTTGGGTTGGAACGCACCTTAAACATCATCTAGTTCCAACCCAGACACCACAGGCAGAGATGGCACCCTCTTGATTAGCTTTATGAGTGAAGTTTTTAAATCTCAGCTGACAAAAACTGAACACTTAAAAAGATATGCTTATGCTTGCACATAATGAAAACACAAATCTTGGATAATTTCTCATCTTTCCTGTAGATACCCATATTTGACATTTTTGTTTATACCCATGCAAAACCAAGTTATTTTCTGATGGTCTTACATGCAATGATACATTAATAAACTTGGTTTTTCAAAATCCAAAGAAAACCTCAGTTTTGAAAATCTAGTGTGACTTTGAAAAATCAAGGCTTACTTTCAAAAATATATGTCCCAATTCCAGTTAAAAGATTATAGTAACTTTTAGGTTACCACAGGCAAAAAAATACAAGGCACACCAATACATCTCTATGTTCTGATACTTCTGAAACTTCAGAAACTCCAGAACACATAGAAAATCAACATCCCCAAATACTTCAGAATCAATGATTTGTTTTTGCTTTTTTCCCCACACACAGCCAACAAAGAAGATCTTTAATACTAGGTTACCGAGCAGCCAGGTCATACTCTCCTTTCTCCACCAGGTGATTTATATAGGCTAAGCCAATGTCCTAGAGGGAATAAAAATAGAGAATTAGTTACAAAAGTTTGGAAGTGAACTACTTGACTACCACAATTAACTACCATAACAGCAGTGCGTACAGCTGGAAAATCAAGCACCAGGCTCTGAGTGTATCCCCTGATTCTCCTTTATAAGTAGGGCCTATAGAACACAAAATACTTGCGTAGACTGCTCACAGGTTGAACCTAAGGTGCTCTTTTACATAATTCTCACAACCTCATTGATGCCGAGAAGACTGTGCCACCTCTACTTATTAAGGGTTGTTCAAAACACAGAGTTGATCTTTCAGTGCTTGCATTAGTTAGTTCAAAAAGAAAACCACTAGTCGTTGTATAAGACATGCTCTTTGTCAACACAAAGTTTGCAGAGGGGGCAAAAAGTTGGTTGAGAATATAAATCCTGGTGTTGCTCAATAAACTGCAGGAATTACTGAGAACTTTTCAAGATTATTAGCTATTATTACATACTAAATTTCCCTTCTCAAAGTTCATCACACAGGTCAGTTGTAAAATTTTTCTGGTAGGCATTAAAATTTTGGCATGGGCCTTCTGATGTAATCTCAACACTTGTGTCTGTGTTGACACAAGTCAGTGTACTCACTGCATAACTTAAGAATCACATCACTAAAAACATTGTTACTAGAAAGAAAAAAAAGGAAAAAAGAAAAAAAGAGGAAAAAAGAAAAAACGAAGCTGTACAATGAAAAAGAAGTTCTTGTTTCTTACAAAAAAGAAACACCTGGGTCATCTGAGACACAGTATTTTTTTTGATCAATATCAAGGACAGTACTGACCATAGCAGAATATGAACAGAGGTACACAACAACTTCAACTGGTCAATCTACTACAAAGTTAGGAAAAATTTAAAAAGCACATACAAAAGATTTAAAGATTTTATCCCACTATAGGAACCACCTTTGTATTTTCAATTTGACCATTCGCAAGAAAGAGGCTGACAGAAATCTTCATTCTCCTGTGGACCAGCTCCCCAGTGAGCACAGAAGATGAATAAGGAAATGAGCTGTAGATCTGGTTGTTCAGGACCTTTACACTCTGCTCAAGAGGTGCAGAGGAGCAGTGATAATTACTGCAAACCAAAAAATCCCCAAGGCCACCAGACTTGTCAGGCAGCATGAGTGTGGTGTCACTTGGCAGTGAGAGCATGAGCTGTTTTAAATCAGTGTACCTCTAATCCTTCACTTAGGGCTTGATGCCAACATTTTGTTCCCTCAACACATTCTGTTGGCTTTTGCATTAGAAACCAAACTCTCAAAACCTGCTTGTATTTCAATGAATTTCATTTACTACAGAGCGAATTTCTTCAAACCAGAAGAAAAGCTGTGGGAGTTTTTTGGTTTGGTTAGTTTTTTGTTTGTTTGGGTTTTGGAATTTTTCCCCTCCTAATGTATTGCCAGGACCTCCTTCAACAATTGTTTAGATCTTTTGCAAGGGTCACAGAGCAGCTGTGCTAAGTGCAAACTCTATGATAGGTGATGGCATGCCATTTAAATCTTGATTCAACTTCTGGACTACACAAGAATAGAAGTTTTTAAAGACAGACTGATGAACATGGTGCACATTACATCAGTAATCCGGCCAAAAAATTAAACACATCTTCCAAAGCAGCAGCAGCAGTAATAGTGTATTTAAACAAAAGCAAACAAACAAAAACTAAAATTAGTGATGCTTTAGTGTCTGTTACACTATCCCCCCTTTTGTTTTAAACATCAATACCCTTTGTTGCTCTGTGAAAGGGACTATAAACACAGGAAATAACTATACGTGAGAAAAGGAGCATGTCTTAAACTATTGACAGAACCCTGTCACATGTACAAGGTAAAAGTTAAGGAGAAATTTGTCACTCTCACCCGCAATCTCTAATAGTGCAATACTGTGTGTTCCTTCAAACAACTGTAAATTTAATACAAAACTAAAAGCAAACAAAAACCCCATCTGCAATCAGAGAAATGGAATTCTCTTATTTTCATTGTCAATAGCACCTTCATAAAATGCAGATCCTTTCCTGTTTCGCAGACTAACATTCCTGTTCTGCAGCTGAAACCAAGAAATCGAATGCTAGTAGGAGTATGCCTAACAGTTATTGCCTGGTGTTATACAGAACAGGGAATTTACCTGTTGCATCTAACAGCATTCTATCAGAAAGAAGATATTTTGTTTTGAATAGAAGTTTTGAGACTTACCAAAATCTTGTGCTTTTTTATGGTTTTCTGACTGATCTCAGCTGCCATCAAAGCTTCCTGTATTCAAAACGAAAAAAACAGAGATACTAGCCAAACACACAAACTTTCAATACAGTTAGCTCTAGAACTGTATAAATTAACTGTTTTCCAGAGCAGGGTGCTTGAAGTGCTAGAATTTTTAATGCCATGGTTGGATGAACCGCTTTGAATTCATACTCAAACAAAAGCAATCAATCAAAGAGAAAACTACTTTTGTTTCCACCTGGGTTCACTCCACATTATTATATTAGGATCAAATTGTAAGATCACAACAAAACACACAATGCAATCACATTGGATCATTTTCAAATGAGACCTCTTCACTACCAAAACTTGTGAAAAAAATCAACAGGAAAGGAGGTGGGTGGGGGAAGGCTACCTTCCAGTTCCCAGTCCAAACATCTTCTCCAGTCAGAATCATTTATATTTAAGTGTCATTTGCTGCTCTTCTACTACTTTCAAATGTACAGAAAAAAAGCTGTCAGTTTTAGAAATAAAAAATGAAACCTTTAGATACATCATAGCATGCCTATCTTACTAACTTGAATGGCTTTCATAAAGGCACACGCGCAGCTGTCACTTGCAAATTATTGGAATCTGCAGGGACCAAAATCTGTGATTTACATATATTGCAAATCTGCACTTGTCATACAAGTTTGCTATTCAGATGCAAAAGCATCCACAGGGATTTAAACAAATCTGCATAAGAAATATCATGATTATACTAGCAAAAACTATACAAGCTGAATGGCTTTCCCCAATGTTTTTTTCTTATAATGGGCACGCAACAACACATAAATAAGAATTTGCAGGTTAACTTTATGCACGATAACAAGTGTTCTAAGTCAGTAACTGCAGGACAGTAGAATTCAGACCACCAGGTGCGTATTGATATGGTATGTAAGAATTTACTGTTATTTAAGTGTTAAGATATACATACTTAAACACACCAATATTTATGTAACCAAATACTGAGTTGTTTTTTTCCAAGAGAGCTGTACACCCTTTTAATATTGGATCTGCTTTTTTTGCGAGCAACACCACTTCCAGCATGCATAGCTACAGTTTGAGCCCATAGTATTTTACTTTTAAAAGCCTCAACACCCTAGGAAAGTAACATGGAGCAACGCACAGTACTGTAACACAAGTGCTTTGATCTATAGTGGAAACACTACAGAATAGGAAAAATCTCATACTGCCCACCAAAACAATTTCCCTTCCCTCTTGGTTGGGATAGACCTAGAAAAACATCCACCACAGCTCATTAGTTAACTCCTCTGCTGTTTTAAAGCCTAACACCAGCTTTAATAATTTTCAGTGACAGCTAATACATTTCGTATCTGATGATAAAAGCAGCATTCTCAGCACCTAATTCAGCTACCTCACTTGGGTGAAATGCCGATTAGTTATTTCAGTAGTAAGACTAACTCCGTAAGAGATGGAGGAATGTACAGTTAACTCCCACCCTTTACAAGCATTTAGTCAATGACTGTAGGAACAGAAACTATCCAATCCAAGTGACCTAGCAAAGTTCACCATCCTACTCCAAGTTCCAAACCAGGAGAGTCTGAAGGAAAGAATGATGTAAAAATTACTTCATATTTCTTCTTTTCAAGAAGCCAGTCAATGTGGTCATCTTGGTCCCGCTCTTTAGCCACAACCACATCTCTTGGGCTGATGATATAAAAAAGTGATTCACCTTCCGAATACTCTGCAAATGCATACACAGTTTTAATATTGTTATTATATTTTCCTTAAGTAAAGTTCTGCTTTTTAGTACACCCTTGAGGGGAATTTAAAAAGAGGAGAAGCAAGGAAGACAACAATGCTACTCCTGCAGAACACACTTGTTTGTAAGCTGTATTCTCCAATAAATTAAAACTGGTTTAAATGGTAAAATATCTTTCAAAAAATCACTACAGCTTATTGCAAATTCTGATTCATCCACTATGTGTAAACTTTATGATGGTTTAGAAACCATTATTATACTTTTAGAGGACTATTACACTACATAGCCTGCAATAAACTTATCCTCCCATCAAGGTCAAGGCCATCAAAAGCATAAATGATAGATGCCATAACCCCTGGGGACACAGCACATCATTACAGCAATGCATTTGCAATGCTGCAACTTAAGGCGATATGTATAATGCATTTTCTTATACTATAAGCCTTTGTTTTTGAGTAAGCTCAAAGAAAAAGTACTGAAAGGTAAACTAAAATGCAGAAGATGACTTTTCTGAACAGTGATCATTTGCACAGGACCATGAAGAAACACCAGTATTTTGTAGGTACGGGAGAGCAAACCACTCACTGTCCTTTATCAGTATCTATAAACACATACAAATACACTCCTGAAGTGATATGTAATTAAAAAAATAATACTTGTCTTAATGCCATACAAAACATTTAGACTTGTCAGATGAATATTCATAAAGCACAAAAGTACAACTGTGAACATCAATGTTCTGCTTTGGAACAGGTACAAAAAACCCCAATTCTATTGATAGCAGCACAGATGCTTTTTAAGGTCAGGAGGAGATATACTGTATTTCTAGTGGCTTAAGGGCATATATGTACACAGAGGTCTGCAAAGCCTATGATTTGAAGCATGCTGCCAGAGGAGATGCTTACAATTCAGATTCATGGATTTTAAAAGCCAGAAGGAATGCTTCTGTATAACACAGGCTACATAATCTTCACCAAGGAATTCTGCATTAGTTTTGCCATGCATTTTTCTGAGCTACAACACATAGATCAGAAAACTATCCCATCTTTAAAAGATGGCATATATTGTGCCAGGGCTTAATCTCCCTGCCTGTTATACGATTAAACCTATCTTCTAGGTAGAAGTTGCCAAAATCCAGTTCCTATTGACTCCATTTTACCATTCTGAGGTCTCTTATGTAACTGACACCTTTGTCAGTACAGAAAAGCTAAATATCAGTGTGCCCCTTTTAAGTTGACCCAGGTGCATCTTACTGTTGAAATGTCACTTACTCAATCTTTCCCTCTAAAGCAGGTTTTCCAGACACCGTTTCCCTCACTTCACTATTCCTGAAGCTCTTTGTGTAAAGAGAGCTCCTATGGATCACATGTTGAATAAATCTCCATCAAAGATATTGCCCTCCACAATACTGGACATTACATGAGATATATACTTCTACCTTCCCCAGTATGTCTGACTTAACAGATGGCACTAAAAATCATGATGTTAAAATACACACATTTGTTTCATGTGACTGATTCTTGTGGATTTCCACTCTACACTTCAGTGTCATAAGCAGTTACAGTTATTCAAGATGACAAAAAAAGATATAAAAATGAAAAAGGACGCTAAGTCCTCCCAAACCAAGCCATTTTAAGCAAGATATGAAAACAAAACAAAACAATATTGAGAACACCTACCTAAATGATAATCACGACATTCATTTTCCTGAAATCCTCGAACTGTTAGGGCATCAGAAGAGATCTCTTCACAGGACTCAGGTAGGGGTTGTACAATATCCAGTCTAGGCCTTGCACAACACTCCACTTCCTAGAAAAACAACATCATCTTAGTTGCATCCTACATGATTTACTTTAGCAATACCAACTGGTGGTCATCTACAAACAAGGATGAAATTCAACAGCTGCAAACATTCTCAAAAATCCAGTACTTTGGGTACTCAGCTGCAAATCATACAAGTTGCAAAGCTGTGCTCCACAGAGCAGCTGTAATCACATCTGAAAAATCAAAGGAAAATTACTGCTACTCTTGGATTGCTTTCCTTGAAGAGATCAGTTCAGAGAAGGAGGTACAGACAAGACATAGGTCTAATCCTACACCTGAGTTTGCTCACTACTTTTCTCCACGTGGTTACAGAAGTTTTCGGGGCTGTCACAGATGGTTATCAACCACTTCATTCAACAAGCAACAAAACAATTTATGACCCAGACACAGTTGGGCTCATGCCCTGAAGAACAGAGCTCTATGAGTCAATGATATCCTGGTATTAAGATGAATTTGTTTGGGTTTTTTTTAAGCTGGTGTTTGATTTTAAGCAGCCAGCAGCAGCAGGGAAAAAATTAATCTGAGAATAATACAAAAATGTTTGCTATTCTGATGAACTTAGAGTAAAATGAACTACCAAGTGCAATGTAGGTGGTTATGGTAAGATGACATCAAGGATTTCCACCCTCTGTCCAAGGGAAACTGCTGTCTTCAACTAGCTGGATTTTTAATTAAGTCAAGATCCAAGACAACCCTATATTTTCTATTTCAGGCTGTGAATTATAAGGAAATACAGAACAAAAAAGCAAGGACACATAGAAAGTAGATTTAAGCAGCTCTAACCTACTCATTTGGAAGCAGCATCACTTGGCTCTTTTCTTAATTTAGCAGTTCCATGAAAAAAAACCAAACCAAAACAAAAAAACTTTCAAAGCAAGTTCAATTCTGATTGAATTGGTAACAAGTAGGAAGCTGTCATTTGCAAGCTGTGAAATCAAGCGTAGGAAGACCAGTGTTCCTTAAAACTGAAGAGCATTAGTAGAGAGCAGCAATTCTGCTGCAAGTTCAGGCAGTTCAGGCTCCCCAGAGCCAGGACACTAACAAGGGAGTTCCCACCACAACAGGACACAGACATGGTGTCAGGGACAAATGTACTTCTGTTTCTTCTACAGTTACCCAGAGAACTGAGAAGTTAGCAAAGTCCAGCAATTTGGAGTTTGTTTAAAAGGCTAATTAAAAGCAAATACATGAAAAAAAAGTTCTTCCTGTGTTCAGTTATCATTATATCACCTGAAATTCCTTTTCATCTTTCTTTCCTGAAGCAATTAAAATGACTTTAACCTTTAGCAGTCACTACCTCCTTTATACTACCTGTTTTCCTGTACTACTTTTTCATTAACAGTGGCTTCCCAATTTCCTTGCTCCCTAGCACTCCAACCCACCTTTTCCTGCCCCTTCCTTATCCCACTTGTCTGCTTTCTTTTCTTTCACTGACTCTCCCACACTGGAGAAACACTGTGCTGACTCTCTAGGGAAACACTGCTGTGACATTATTTTTCTCCTTAATATAAATAAAGAAATAATAATCTGACATCCTGAAGCAGAGCTAGAAGCTAACCCTATTGATTTCAGAAGGCTCGAGCATTTGTTTGAACCTACAGCATTTCATTGCCTAGCAACTTGTGCACCCAGTTGCTTAAGGTTACTATGGTGATGGTTGTCTAACGCAGACATACTTATCAAAGAGATGATCAAGAGCATCTGCCATTCTCACACCGCAGCTTCAAGGATTTCCTCCACTGCCTCGCCTTTTATTTGGCAATATGAAATAAATGCCTGAGACAGACAGCACTTGTCCGCACACAGTAAAAACGGCTGACATGAATTCTAATTTCTACCTATCTACACAAGGATCTGGATGTACACAACCAAAGATCTTAGAAGGAAGGGAGACAATGATGCCACTTGCTCACAGTCATACGTTCCACCCCACAGCGACTCTTATTGCTAGAGTTGATCAACCTCACTACTCTCATTTCTTTTGAGATGCAGTGTCAGCAAGCTCCTCTTACAGCTAAACAAGATTCTTCATTTATTCTGGTGCAGAAACATCAGGAAGAAAAACAGAAAAGGAGAGAAAAAGAATGGGGGAGGGGAAAGGAAGACAAAAGGAGCAAGAAGGATTAGCTAGAGACTTTTTCTGGTTTGTGCAAGAAATAAAGGAACCCAAACATGATTTC
The DNA here is from genome assembly GCA_013400975.1 of Atrichornis clamosus. Taxonomy (NCBI): domain Eukaryota; kingdom Metazoa; phylum Chordata; class Aves; order Passeriformes; family Menuridae; genus Atrichornis; species Atrichornis clamosus. Next base: position 28,301 of record WBMZ01010989.1, on the reverse strand, counting down.
TGAAAGGTAAGCACATTAGTCTTCAACATCGCTTACACTGATCTTGTTTTATAGGTCAGAGAAGTTTCAAGCACTGTTCACTACCAGCAGACTACAAATTTTTTCTCAGATAATCTTATTTGTGTGACTAGTCTAAGGCCCAACTTACAGGCCAAATTAATGTAGTGAAGAAACTCTGAGATTAAAAAAGAAAATACCGTTTTTTCAGAGATCTCCTTTACATATGAAAGTATAACAAGTTGGTCACAGAGAGGTGCAAGTCCACTAATGTAGAATTCGGTGTCAAACTGGAAAACTGAAATACAGGAAAGAAAAACAGGATTAAATAAATGAATGTGTATGAACTACTACCTAAGAAAAACACACTGATTTTCAGTGACAATCAACATCATACAGCACCACTTCAGAGAAATGAAGACTCAATACAGATAACAAACCCACAGATTTCCCAGTTGGATCAGATGAAAAACTACATTTACTAGATTAAATTACATTAAAGCTTGCAAAAAGAAATGTTTGTGCTCCAGGATATGCTAGAGATGAAACATTTGAAATGAATGTTCATCCTGATTTTCTGTAATCACATTGAAAAAGGAAGCAAGATCAACATGAAACTCAATACAATAGGTAATAAGTAGTACAATTTCATTGGTTTGCATATACGCAGCAAGTTCATGTGGCCATAAGAGAATAGCACCTGCTACATCTATTGGTATGATATATGAAAACACAAAGATCATTATTTATTTATCACCACTTTAAACATCACAGAATAATTTACAGATACACTCATTACAAGAAAACACAGTTGATAGTACCTTTTCTTTTTCATAAAACTGAAAATATAATTTTTCAAAATTTGTCTTGAAATCGAGATAGTTATGTGATGACTATTTCAAGAAAGAGAAATAAAAACAGAGTGCCAAACTGTATTTACAAAAAGATTCAGTAAATGAGACCTCTGTACCAAAAGCAGCTATTTATTTTTATTCTGCTAGATTTACAATGCACCTCTTTTTTGTGTGCTCCTCTCTCATGGGGCCCAAAACAGGAATAATTCAATTGCTTACATTAGAAAGCCTTGTAACTATGAGCTTTTAGAAAAGCAACAGATATCTCATTATTTTCTCCCAAAACATGGTTTTAGGAGAATCTAAGCATAAAAAGGAAAGGAAACGGTCTCTCTCCTTATGTTTAGAACACTACATTATTAACATAAGTTTATTAAAAGTTACTAATTATTTTAGCAAGGCAGACAGAAAATGCAGGATAATGACATTAAAAATAAAGCTAATTTTCTTTAGCTAAGATGATAAGAAGGAACAGTAGAAATAATTGTCCTCCTGCTAAAGGAGAAAAAAATACGGTCAAATAAAGTACATATTTGACACCTGTCTCTCAATGAATAAGCAAGTACTGTTCTTCTTTTACTGACTGCTGACACTTCGACATCATGAGGGACCAAAGAGCATCACAAGGATAGAGCACTCAGTCTGTTCTAGGAGTGAATAGGTGCACATTTGTAACCATGTGCATAATTATTTTGTTTTAGCATGCAAGACTGATGAGATTACTTTAACTGTGCCACATGTTGCTCTCAGTGATGATTTTAAATAAACCATGTCAGAAAAAAGTACATATCTTATTCCAAATTTACAGTTTTAAAATAATATGGAAGGCAGGAAGAAAAACATGGAAAAGAAAAAACAAAGTGAAATCCATAATACTATCAAAGAAACTTTAACTTCAGCTTTAAAGAAGGGTCAAGAGGAGGCTCTCAAAGGCATGTCAAATACTGTGGTTTGTATTTGAAGAGGCAAACAGCATGGCGAATGCTAAATTTATACGGATTATAGAGACGGTTCTAAAAATCCATGTGTTTCCTTGTCTTATACTACAACTTTAGTTCCTTTGCCAGTGAAAATGCTTGTAATGCCCAAAGTAATGGTGTATTTGAGATCAAGCAGAAGTATTGATCTCTGAAACAAAAATAAACAAACAAATAAAAATCACCACTTCAAGTTTTGTTTTTAAATAGAGTTTAGTTTCCTTGGTTTCACTTTCAGCTTTCTCTCAGCTCATCCTTCTCAAGAGGCCTTGTTGAAACACAATGCTCTAGCTCTGCTGCTACAGCCATGAACAAAGAATAACTGGCATAGACAGTGCTTCTTGACCTGATAAAAACCTTTGATGCTGCTAATCAAAGAAGTCTTACTGAAAAAAAAAAAGAAGTTACAGCTGCACAGAACAATAACAGGTTAATTTGACTTACTCTCTGGTGACTGTGTTGTGATCAAGGAGGGAAAAAAAAAAATCCAACACAAAAGCACTGCAGAAATGTTGTTAATTTGAAAAGGATCCAAAATAATTAAAACAAAGGTTATATTGAAGTAAATGGAAATGACTGAGGTATGGCCTTGTGTCATACATGTTTATGCCTGTCATAAGACAAGATAGAAGATATGTTGACAGTGGATCTACTCCATGTTCGGCATCTGTGTACAGCTGTCAAACAAATTACCAGGAAGCAAAATGAAGAAACCTGTAAATGTTTTTTGTTGCTCATTAAATGAAATGTATGACATACACCAAGCTACAGAAATAAAACAATATATGCTGCATTATTTACCCAAACTCCATAAAGCCACTTTCTCTGGGATTTAAAGATCCACACACACGTGGCAAAATGAAACTAAAAGGAGCCTATTTTGTTTAGTGAAACCTCAAGAAGCAGTTCCTGCTTTTTCAAAGCAGATTTTTAAGAGTAAAATTCTGGTTACAGTTAAGAGTGTTTTACTTTGATTTCAATGGACACAATATTTCAACAGTGCTTTTTGGAAAAGCAGAAAGCTGAACTAGCATGGAGATTAACATGAAAATTAATGTATGGAGAAAAAGGAGAATTTTCTTTTTTTAACTCCATATTATTCCATATATGGAAAAAATGGACAAGTCAACAAGCAAGCTAATTTTTAGGTAAGCCACTCATACGTGAACAGCAGTAAAGCCACAAGGCACCATGAACTGGCCCAGCTTACGTAGAATTGTGATGTGTTGTTAGTTGCTGAGGTGATGCCACTGCACATTCCCAAATTACCTTTAACCAGCTGCCTCAGGTACATCTGCAAAATTTTCAGTTATTGCTATAGGCCACAGTATAGCATACCCTTAAGTGTTCTCAGGATGGTATCTCCACCACCAGTGCTTTTAGTCTGCTAGGTAATTTATGCAAACTAAAATACAGTATAAAATGGCATGCTTTGATTAGCTATTATCTGGTGCATGGAGCTGTATTTGATATAAAATATAGCTTTTTAAAATTTTTTTTTCAACAGCATGTGAATTCAGTTCCAACTAGAGGACAAGAAAAGGTCCCACATAAAAATCACTTAAGCTTCAAAGCTGTTTTTCTGAAAAACTCTTTTTTTCAATTGAACTGAGAACACACTGTTAACCAACAGCAAAAATATTCAGTCTTGAAGAATTTTGGGGCTTAGAAATTCTTAGGCTTGAAGACAAAGAAGTCAAAACTTGAAGACTTTTGACTCATGAAGACATTTATAAATGACAGGTTTGGCTTGTGAAGAAAAGTCTAAGTAGAATCAATGATATAACTAGGTTTGGGGTTTTTCTTTATTTTTTATTTTGGCTTCTCAGAGTACAGCAGACTTGCTCCAGTGAAATGTTTGCATAAGTCACCACATGAAGTAAATTTCCTGATCATCATCTTAATCAACTAAGCTTTACATTCTGTCTGTATAAAGAGACATATGTTAGTACGTTAGATCCCATTATCTCGCTTTACAAACAAGAAAATAAATATTCCCGTTTTCTTTTCAGATTGAAAAGTGCAATCTCAAGGCATGATGCTAATTTGCCATGCAGGTATGAAGCTATTCCCTCACAAACCATACAGATGCGTTGTTACAAGCATAGCCTTAAAACGTGTAATTTTAAAATCAGAAATCTGCTTTGTGGGAAATCTGGTAGAATGCAAAGGGAGACAAGTACTCAAGAGACACCGCTGCCTGGTTGGTACCTGGAATTAAGCAGAAATTCCTCAGATAAAATCTGGGCAAAAATGAACTCAATAGGAAGTCTCTAATCGACTTGAAGTCTTTTACTGACTTCCAGTGTTAATCTTTATTTTCTGCTATCATTAACAACCTGAGTAACTGAGGCAGAGATAAAGTAGTTCTCCATAAAAGTATATAAAATCTTGACAAGGCCAAGGAAGAACAGATGATCCATTTTCCTTTGAAAAGGCATTATATTAACTGAAAAGTGCTAATTAGTTACTTAGCAACCAGCCTTCTCACAGGTTCCAGTTGAGGATGGGTTCCTCATTCAGACCAGAAGCTGTGCAGCATTACAGCTTTTGTACATGCTTCAGGAGCAAGCACAGAGGTCAAGCACTCTTTAGAAAGGATCACAATGGCATTTAGTCCACGTTAAGCCTGTAATTCAATACCAATACTTTCTAATCAATACACTACTCCACAGCAGTAGCTGACAGAGCTAAACTGATAGGATCTGTTCAGCTAACATACGTTTAAACCTAAATAGAAACATTCACTGGAGTTTATGTTTGACACTGAATGAAGAACCCCAGAGGCAATGAACTGTAGCAGAAACAATAGAAAAGATTACTGAAGAAAAGCACCATTAATATACTGAAAGATGTAAATAAAATTAGCAATGCCACATAGATCTCAGTGCATGGTACCTATATAATTCATCTATTTTCTCTTACAGGTAATCACGGCATTGTCTTCTTCAAGATAAAACAGCTAGAACAGTTCAGTCGTGTAACTTTGACACATTATGGGCTGTCTAGTTTAGCATCACAGTAGATATCACAGTTATTTCCCACCTTAGAACAAGTATAGCTAATTCTTAAGAGAGAAACAGAAGATGAGGAGGTACTTTGTTAAACAGGATCCTATGCACCTAACTTGCAATGCAGGAAATACTGTTTCCTTATTCACTGGGCTGCAAAGTACTGAAGAAACATTTATGACCTATTAATGTCATCACAGTTATCTATGATAACACTGTGAAACTTTGAGGCCCTCAGAATGGCTCTAAAACAGCACAAACCTGGAATTGTAGAGACATGAGAAAACACTGTTTTATCATAGACTTTATATGTATTACCCCAATGAGCAAAGAAGCAACTATGAAGTTTTCTGCTCCATTTCTGGTTTTCATTCCAGGTGCAAAATTGTAAAAGCAGGAAGGAAAAAAAAATCAAAGCCCTCACACCACTAAGCATGACGAAAGTTATACTGTGTTAAAGGTTTCATTTTCCATAAGTATGTTGACAAGATATTATGAGTCAAAATATCTGAACGAATACTCAGCTATGCTGACACTGAAGGATATTGCCTTGTATAAATTCTTTATGCAAGTGTATCAACTTATGCATCCACTTAGGATATTAGTGGTCTTGCAAAAAAACTATACTGATTGCAGGTTTGATATAATGTCGGACCTTTCAGCTATGTCTTTGAAAAGTAAAGTTGAAATAAAATTGAAATAGATGTTATAGTATGGCATACTGCTGTCAAAAAGACCTTCTATGCGATTTTCTGAAAGGCTATTTTAATTTATACTGAGACTTGAACAAACAATGTCTCTCTCTTTTCCCTCCCAATCCTCCCAAGTTCCAATGCGTGCATTTCGCAGAGCCATTTCAGTGCTTTCACCTAAAACCAGAAAGAAAAATCTTAATCGTGTCATTAACAGGTTAAGTGAGATAAAATACCAGTCCTATAGAACACAGAGAAAACTTTAGGCCAAAAATTTTAAGACGAAAAAAATTACTTCCACAAAAATCTCCTCTGTCCTTCATGTCTGCACCTAATTAGCCTGACAACAGCTTTTAATATTTTTTAATGAAGTTCCAGTAAACAATCATATAAGACTAGCACCATCCATGTAAACACATTATAGCTGAAGTAGAAGTTGCCTCTGCTCACTTGTCACTATGTGAACAACCCCATTTAGTTATTTTTCAAAAACTACTTACAAGTATCGAAAATATTATATACAAGACCTGAGGCTAAAAGTCATGACTGAACTTTTCCTTGACAAAATTATTGCAAATGTCCTAGAATTCTACAGTTGGATAATCTGTTTGGACTATGTAATCTTAAATACAAACAGCTTTCAGGTCTCAGTTAACTGCGTCAGTTAACAGTCAGGCATGCCACCATCTCTCAGTATCCAGAGTCGCTACGGAGCTTAAGAAGTCTCCCAGTTGATTTTCAGAAGCTGTTTTAAAACAGTCCTTTCCTGAAATCAGAAACCAGAGTATACACACATCTATGCCATGCACCATTCCAAAGTGACATCAGTCAAGACCCTGCTTGGAACACTCTATCTACACTCTCCTTTTATTACAGTCAAGGGAGCACCGAAGTTTACAAACTGTTGTCCAATCTGGCCTGCAGAGTCTCAGAGGGCCTGTTTATCTTCCCAGCACTATCTGTTCCTACATATTTCCTTTCCCCAGTAGATGCTTCCAAGGCCAGTTGTGACCCTTTGTTTACATACCCACTTTCCTTTCAAATGGTCTTTGCATTCCACTTTACTTAATACACATAGTTTGTCAAGAACTTTTCCATTAATCAGCAATAATGAAATTTATTCATATCACATTAGCTATAAAAATAAGAAAGCAAAGGAAAATATGAAATTCAGAAGCCAAGAAAGGAAACAAAAATAAAATCAATTTCCTAGCACTATACCAGAGATTTTATGGGGGGAAAAAAAAAAAGTTATGAGCAGTATAGTCAAACAACACATAATCAAATAAAGTAGTGTCTATTTTCTCCTTACTACTACACTGAGAATCAATCATTTAACCAAGATGAAAAACCAAGTTCTTCAAAGGAATCTGTATGAAGGGAAAGTTAAGGCATCCACATGTGTAAGGCATTCACACAGCTCTGATTTTAGATGATCACACAACTTAAGGCTCTTTAAGAAAACCCCTCACACCCATGCAAAAGGGCATTATGACAACCTCATCAACTAAAAATGAGGAGACATTTATATTACAACTACATGTTGCCTCCAAACTGTAACAGCTTTTTCAGGCTAGAATGTCAAAACAGACCTTTAAAGTTTTTTGAAAAGGAGTGCATTCATACAGCCATACCTATTTCCACGTAGCGGTTTGGAAGGTCACGCATTTCACTGGCATGCCGTTCTTTTACTGAGCAAATCTAGGAAACAGAGATTTGGATCATTACGATAAAGGAACAGTAATGCCGAAAATGATACTAACTTTGCCTCAATAAGGAAAGGAATTTCTGGGAATTCTCAGACATTCATTTCTTTATTTTGAGAAACACAAGTTGTGAAACAGTGATGATGCATCACTGAAGAAAACCACATGGAAAAGTTGCGGCAGCCTTATATATATGCTGAGAGAAGAGAGGACAACATAAGAGAAATGTGGAAATACCTGCCCACTATAATTTCTTCACAGAAGGATATATATGAGTTTAGTTTTGGTGTCTTCTCACACTTTGCCTCTCATTACCTTTCAAGGTACCTAATTCACTAAGTTTGCTACTGCTACTCCCAGTTGGACATATAAAGATATAAAGATATGCAAATAACCAAATGTTGTGAAGCATACACAAATAGAAGAGGGAAGACAGATGCCAAACTTAGGGCAAACCTCCTCATTTGTAAAACTCTAAGCTTAATGCTCCAAAAGCTTTTTACATGTCACCTACCTCCCTTTACCCTCCCTTTCCATCTATTCCTACCAAGCACTTTTAATTTCTCTCTGTGCAGTGATGCAGCAGTCTGTTATTAGAAAACAGCTAACAGGCTTGTAACAAACTCATGTCAGGTGCTGGTCTGAGCAAATCATAGTCACTCTGTACCACACAAGTTTGAAATGCCAGTTTTCTGCTGAAAGATAACAAAACTGCAAGCAGTCTGTCCTCCCACCCACACTTTTTTTTTCCCATGGCTGACCAAAATCATGTGGCTGTTTTAGCAGTCACAGCCTTCTCAACCCCCAAAGCAATCCCTTCCAAAAATACCTCATGGTGAGTTGTTCTTCCTTAATGCTAATCAAAAGAAACGAAGGCAACAGTACACTAAAAGCTTTCAAAAGAGGAAATCTCTCCAAGGCACAGCAGAGTGAAATGTCCCTGAGGATTACATTCACTGCATGCTCACACACAGAGATCTGTCTGACCGCCGGGTGCCTATCACTCCTCCTCCTCATGAGGGTCAGTCCAATGACATTTCTAAGGCAGCAGGAGTTCTGAACACTAGTCAAACCAAATTCTATTTTTTTCGATTGTCTTTGCTTTTCAGAAATAATCCTCTGTTTGTCTCTGATAACAGCAAGCATTTATTACAAAGACAGGTAATTGCACCTTTACTGAATTTCCCCAGCCAATAATCAGCGTTAAATTATCCTTCCAGCAAAGGCTACAGGGATACATATCTGGGCGAAGGCTTATGTCATCCCGAGGCACATTGGTAATTCTTTGCTTGGAGATCGTGTCAAGTATCTTCACGCCCTGAAAGTTTAAAAACAAAAGAATTTTACTCACTATGACAAACTCTTACTCACCATTTTGTAGGCCAAGGTGGTCAGAGCAATTTCAGAGTAGGGCAGGGGGGACCAACAGAGAAAGCTGTTGATACAAAAACCCATCTAACCCAGGCGCTGACAAAAAAAATAAAGGGATCAGAGTAATTTAGATATTTTAAATTCACATGCCAAATGAAAAGATGTAATAAGTGAATGACTGACAGATCAGCAATTCCAGTCATGAGCCAGTTCATCTTATTGAGTTGGTGCTACTCCTGGAGAAGCAAAAAGAATCCCAGCTTTTTCACAACAACCCGTGTAGAGACACAGAAATTTCCACCTTGAAAAAAGAAAAGCAACAGTTCATTAAGATAAATGAATCCAATTCAAAGATATGCATTTTTACTCTGATATTAAAAGAGAAAAGCAAGCATATTTAAACAATACTTGGCTTTGTATGCTGTGAATTTTTTTACTCTCTCCTTAGGACATTTCCTAAACTAATAGAACAAATAGTTTAAAAAAAGGAAGATTAAAATCATTCAACAGACAGAGGAAAAAAAGAACCATTAATCAGATTTTTCTGTGTCATTTAGACAAGGTAAACTATAACCTTTCCAATAGCAAAATGAAGATTAACTTCCTGTTAAGTAATAACTTGTTCTTAGTAATTTAAAACAAAAGTCTCTAATATAAAATAAAATAAAATATTTTAGTAGGGACTTCTTTTCTGCTCACTGAGCTTAGAGAACAACTCTCAGAATCACAGAAAAGGGCATGGAAAGGACCTTGAAAGGTCAGTGTCCATGATGTTATAATATGTTAGGATTTTTCTAGTGACAAAACTGATTCCCCTGCCTATTTCTGTTCCCTGCACTGTGAGTTTTTCTGTCCCCAGCTGTACAGATACAACTATTTGAAAGTCAGAGTCAACATATGGGGGTCATGGTCCAAACCAGGTTTTGCCTTTTTTTTTTTTTCTTTTTTTTTTTTTATCACAAGGAGCAGTAAGTGGTGTGTGGGTGGGTGCAGTGTTTTTTTTCAGTGATCGTTGTCACTGAAGAACTGTGACCATGGCAGACACTTCTATTGGCATCTCATCAGTTAGCAGACGTTAAGGTTTCAAGAACAAACAAACAACTTGTGCATATTGTCTGCAATGTACAGAGCCCAAATTTCCAGGTAACATAAACAAGGAGCTTATGCTTTGTGTTTTCTAGGCTCATCTGATAAAATTTTAAATCTTGCTTGAATTGCATTTTAATGAAGTTGTTTTTTATAAACCTTACTACTTTAAATTTTAAATCTTGCTTGAATTGCATTTTAATGAAGTTGTTTTTTATAAACCTTACTACTTTGTCTTCAAGGATGATTTTCAGCGACCCACAGCACACCTGTTTTTCTACATGGCAGCAAATCTCACATGGCATAGCCTAGCTCATATTTAAGGTGCCTTTCAAACCAACAGTGTAGGATCCTCTATAGTTATAAGTATTGAGAGACATTAGTTGTTTAATAAGTTTTCCATAAGAGTAAGTTATTTAGAGTTATAATATCATGTGATATAGTATGCTCTTTGCTTAGGTTTACTTGCTTAGCATAAGTAGCTGAATGTTTTTTTTACAGCTATTAGCTGTGAACTTACACCTGGATATGCTTTTGGTTGGTAATTCTGGATTTAGTATAATTCTGATAACTCACTGATGTTTTAGTTGTTGCTACGTAATGCTTACTCTTTTCAATCTCCCATGCTCTGCCAGTGAGCAGGTGCACAAGAAGTGAGCAAGGAGTCAAAAGAGGCAGCTGCAGCTCTCTGGAGCTGCCTGCTGTAAAAGGACTCCAGTCCTTGCAGTTAAGATCTGGGGTGGTGTGTGTGTGACTCCTTGAATGGTGTGAGAAGGCTTGAGCAGTGGCTTCTCATTTAACAGGTATGCCACTTGCATCATGAACTGAAAGGACTTCCAAAGTCAACTTCCTATCATGAAGGAGCCTAAAACCTGTTCAAATGGGAGCCAGGTAGCTGAATGCCTCTAAAGATTTGGTTCTCAGATGTCTCAGTTTGTAAAACTTGCACTATTGGCCATGGAGGAAGGAGAAGAGGGCACAGCAGAAAACATGGGTTACCTAAGCATCTGAACAGCAGAATTAGACCTTGCCAAAATAATTTCAAAATATCCAATGACTAACAAGATCTCATACAGTGTGCCCCCCCACCCCTTCCTGCCCAAAAGTCTTAAGAAAACAAAAAGTAGGTGGCCATGCACACACAATAAGAAGCAAGGCTATAAAGATTTTATCTGATTTTGAAAGGAAAAAATGTAATACAAAACCTTGCTAGAGGATGGAGAAAATGTTAAAAAGGTAAAGAGGAAGGGAAAGTCCAATAACCAAATATATTAATCTTTTGGAGGGCAAGTGTCATTTCATTTTTCCTTGAAAGATAGGCCCTGACCATGGCTTTTGTCTCTGACAGATGGCTCTCAACGTTTTATTAGTATTCTGTGTTCTGATGTGGCACATCATCTCTAGGGATAGCTCTCGTCAACTGTCCTATCCACCCCCAGCAGATCCACCTAGAATATGTATTTTAATTGTATGGCTCTGAAAAGAACAAAACCTTCAAAAAAGCTAATGTTACATCAATCAAACCCTCAATGAAGTTTCCATTCTAATAGAGTTATTAAAAGGGAGCAAATAAACAAAGGTCCACCTCTGGCAATTTCATATCAAACTGGCTTTGAAAAATACTAAACAACAATGGCTTTAAAATAATTTAAGAAATGCTTCCCTTTAGGAAGGAAAAACAATAGAGTAAAAAAAGCTAGTCTTCCAGAAGTACGTTTACCACATTTAAAAAAATATTTTGGAATTTAGACATGATACACACTTAAAAACATATCCCTCACTGCTGAGCTTTAAAACACAGAGCTTGACTCATCAATTAGATAAACAGTGATAGGTGAAATGCAACGTCCAGAATGAATGCAATGGTTCCCTTTAAAATTACACTTAGAACAAAAGGGGCCGATTTTCTTCTAAGTCTGGCCTTTTCTAGTGGCCTAACAAAATGAGAAATTATTACTATAGTTTTATACTCTGCAACATAAAAGTGCACATGACAATGCTACTTCAGTACAAATGACAAAATCCAGACAGTTTTTTCTTTTTTCAGGGGGTGGCAGGGAGTGAAGATGTTCTATTATTTATATAGAGAAGAATTACATTGGCATTTCTTCCTCAATTTGCTTCAATAAATTGCACTGGTTAAAATTCTAATATACAGTAGTATACAGCAGTGACCACCGCACTGCTACTTTCCTAATTTCTTCAGAAGTGGCAATCATACTGGAGAACACTGACTAGCCAGCAGAAGAAATTTCTACAAAGAAATGAGATATAAACCACTATTCTTCAATGCCTTTTATACCCAATTCTTCAAATGCACCATTTTTTCAACTTAATATCTTGGCAATTAACATTGAAAAATTTCAAGAATCAGTGTAACATGGAGATATTTTTGTTCATTTAACAGAGGGGAAAAATACTTACCATATTATTGGCCCAAGCAATTAAGTGTCCTCTCCATTTCACATTTCTTATATTTCCTTCCCCTTCATGTAAAACTGAAGGCTTCCATCTATTCATCCAGCCTCTCTCATATAACAGCAACTGTGAAGAAGTGCAACAGTAAGTACTTCTGTGACAGTGCTGTATGCAAACATGGGAGTTATTTTTTCTTCATTATCTCTTACTCTGTTTGGATTTAAGGGCAACCAAAAAACCACACCAACCACAAAACAAAAGCAAATACAATCAAACATTTTCATATAGTATGTATACACTGAGCACCTTGTTATATTACAGAATTCCAGTTGAATTTTAATAATATTAAGAAGAAGGTCTTTCATCAAGTTTCTCCAAAGCACAGCAAGTATAATTACTTACACTTTTAAGATATAGAAATTAAGGAATTTCAGAACCTAAGACTACAACACTAGTGGCAACACTTCAGAAAGCTGGTAAAGAAACCACATCACCTCATACCTATCCACAAATCTCATCATAGGCTCCTTTCCTCCAAAAAAAAACCCAGGTAGTCAAAGAAAACTATTGAAGATCCCCAAATGTGTGACCTTTTTCTTGGCTTCATGTGGAACTACACAGCCTTCCACAGAGGTCTAGAGATGCTGTGTTTTAGTCCCACATGTGTAAACTGCACTGTACCACAAGTGCTGCTGATTGTAAAACTTGTGTCATTGGTAATCCCAGGTTCTGCAAATAAGGAGGGTATTTTAGAGTATCTAAATGCATAGGAGATGTCATGAGATGCTTTGCAGCAGCACAGAAAAACCCAACTACAAGCAAAAAGTCTGCACAATAGTCCAACACTTCATACTGCTTGGTTAGAGCAGGGTGCTAACAAAGCCAAGCTCGCACGTTCTTATCCCCCTATGGGCCATTCACTTAAGAGATGGAATTGATGACCCTTGTGGGTCCCTTTCAACTCAGAATATTCTGTGATTCTGTAGGTCTCAGAAAGTTATTTAATAGGATTACATGGAATCATATTGATAGATGCAAAGTGCAGCACATGGAGGGATACCTAAGTAAGAAGCTGAAGCATCTGCAAAGATCACACTCTAAAGTACCAGTCCTGCCAACTTTTGCGTGAGTACACCCACATACAAACATATGCACAACCTGAACCCGAGCTCACACTTACAGTGGAAGGTGTGAATTTGCTGCCTGCAAGGATTTCTACCATGCTAAAACCCAAATGGAGTACTCATGTTGCTAATATTTCCTGTTTAAGACCCAGTTGTAAGTACTGTTTTATATCCCACCACTTGTATTTGGATAAATACGTCAAATGTTAGGACACTAGTTGTTTAAAACAAGATCTTTTAGCAAAATATGGAATTTTAATGTCAGCTACACAGACTGTCTCTCTCTCCTAAAGCCACGAGATGGCACCAGAAGACAAGTATTTTCTCCAAGAGATTAAAGCAGGCACCAGCTAGGGTAGTCTATTGAGAAATTTTTGTGTGAAGTGCGCTGCAGACATCAAACCTCTAATTCAAGCAAAGTGGCTTTGTGTCCTTTACATGGCTCACATGAAGGCCCACCTTTTAGCAGTATAGATTTTGTTTCCCATGTATGAAAAGTACTGAATAACTCTTACAAAATATGCTATTTGACAGCAACCAGGGCAAGCCACTGAATGCAGAGCTAACATCTATGCTCACAAGGCAGTGTTAGAGGGATTTCCATTAGAAGGCTGATAGGTAGATGTTAAGCATAAGAGCAGCCCTCAGCCCAAACGAATGATCGCCACTCAGAAGCTAAGGATGTCATTAAAAACTAAGTGCTGAGCTGATCCAGACCTGAAAATTACTTTTTTCCTAGTTTACAAACCCCTAAGGAGAAGTTGGACAGAAAAAGAACTGTCGTTTGGATGCTTGTTTCAATACCATCCAATAAAGACACCAGCAAAATATATGGTATTTACATTGAGACTTATTGGACAAAGCTGCAAAAAACTGATGTTGATGATGTGAAAGGTTAAAACTGGCGGAAGTCCATTAAATTAATTGAACTTGGAATCTTTTCTGCTTGTGACTGAAATGTGATTTAAATGTATTTATTACACTCAGGATCCAGAGAGAACTTGGTAATACACTTTGCATCTTTCTTGTTATTGTTCATGGTTTATGAACATCATGCTTTACCATGACTCTGAGTAACAAACTGGAAGGAAAAGTAAGTGGTCTGAGAAAGAACTGATGATGAAAAAAGAAAATGTGAAAAATCCTGCTTCAGTCTACACTCAACTCTAAACACAAGCTTAATTAAATTTTCAGACAAGGCAGTAGAAGACAGCAGGCTGGTACTGCCTATAATAAAGATGGAAAGTGAATCTGAATCACTGCAACACCCTGAATTCCCTGTTTCAGATAAGGAAGTGCAATAGGTCCAACACTGAGGCCAAAGGACACTCAACATTGTGGCTTCAAAAAAATAATATGTAAACTCAAAACACGCTTAACTAATTTATCTTCAATGCAACTATCTGCATGCTATTCATATACATATTGTGATTTATTTATTATTTGTTAGAGCAATGACACCTGGAAATTGAATTTGTGAACCCAGAACTTTCCTGTGTGTTTTGGAACTGCTGTCTACTGAATGCCTCTCTCTCAAAATAAGCAGACTAATTTACTTCTTAGACATCCTTTCTGTCTCCACACTGAAATGTTTATCATACCAGAAGGTAATTTAAAACTTTAAAACAGGACATGTAAGAAAAAAATCAGTTTCTCTCCTTTTGGTAGGGGAAAAATATTTTAGGGCTTTATTTGCCATAAATCCTGTATTATGCCAGTAAGCATTCACAGTACCTACACCTCAACAGCAGTCAAAATCCCACTTTCTTGCATTCTCTGCAAATGAGTTTGTTTTTCCCTTTTTTCATTTGCTCTCATAAAACTTTCTAGTCCTTTGCTACATACAATACAGTTGTGCTTAGAACATACTTGCAGTGTATCTTGCATGCACTGCAATTTGGTAATACAGCTAAAATAAAATAAATTTTGACTTCAAGGTCCCCACCCCCACTGCCTTCATAGTACATTGCAATCTTCTGTTAGCTCACTAATTATTTTGTGAGTCTTAAGTGCTTATGCTTGTCCATCAGATCATTAAGAAAAACAACACACTGAAATATATGAGACAAGAGGATAGAGCAGGACACTTTTTAGTTTTAAAAACAAGTGGGTATATTTCTCATGGATTAATGAATACATCTCTCTATATCTTTTACAAACAGGAGATTAACCTACACCAAAAAGAGCCCAAAATTCTATTTTAGCGTGCATCTACTAAAGAGAATAGATGAGTGCTTGGATTTAATGGAGCCTGTCATGCAATTAGCATTAACACTAATTACATGTAATCCCAGTCTTTAAACTACGTACAGGAATTCCCAATCCTGTGAACAAAGAGGCCAATGATTGCAGCTTTGGTAGTATCAACATGGTGAAGTAATTCAATTAATTTCATCTCACTACCAATTACTACCTTCAAAATACTGAAATAATAGATGTCTGTTCTCACAGAAATTTCAAAGGAAACACATTTTTACTGAAGCACTATACCCAGCATCATTACTTTGTTTCAACACAGCACCTTCTGTGTAAAGATCTGAAGAAGTTTTATAGAAAAAAAGGTTTAAGCTTTCCAATTTGTAGCTGAAGAGTCACTTTTTCCTTCCTTACTGCAGAACTGTTGGATTAGTTTTTATTTCACAAAACAAAAATTAAGAAAAAAGTTCCTGAAATTTCCTTGTCCTATTAATCGTCCAAGTGTGAAGATGAGCCTACCTGTAGCATTTGTTCTGTGTTTTGGCACCCCTATCACATCACCACTTTCACCTCAGCTAGGCAAGACCACAAAAACCTAAAATGCCACTTCCATGGCTACAAGTGATCACTACAGCTATTTATTGTTTGCAGCATAAAAACAACATTTACAGGCACAGCCAAGTTTAACAGATACTAGAGAGTAACACAGAACAGCATGCTACAAGAAGTCTTACTGTTTAATAGTTCATACCTAGGAAAATATATAGCTACAATAAAAAATTATAATTTCTATTTGAAAAAGACAATGGGCTGGATGAGCTCAAACAAGGCAGTGAATAATGTAAGCCTCAAGCTTTCAGCTGAAGATGAGCTTTCAAGATTTCGTCACAAAATGTTGTTTAAGGAGCTGGGGTGTGAACAGAGAGGAGGGCAGCATGTGCAGTCAAGGGAAATCAAGCAAGGAGGCACAGGCAGACAGCAGCATCGGGAGGTATGCGATGGCAACAGTGAGAGATGAAACAGGAGCTACTGCTGTAGTTCACGGACACAGCAGCTAGAAATTTTGAGATGTTTAATACAAACAAATGCCATAGGACTTTTATTAGGCTGTGCTTTTAATAACTCAACTGCCACATTCCAGCTGTTTTCTATTCACAAAGAGCTACAGAATTAACACCTTGGAAAGCAAATCCTGCAGTCTTGCAGGCAGAGACACACATTTCATATACTTAGATCCTCTTTGCTTGCCACCTCAGGCAATGAAAAAAAGTGTTCTACACAGACATTTGCAAACCACACGACTATAGATTACATGCACATAGGACTACAATCCATTCGCTTTACACAACCCAAATTTATTACAGCATAAGGAGGATGTTTTGTTTTACTGATAAAGAAGAAATGCATATCCAAATACTCATAAAGAAGAAATGTAAGCAAAAAAATATGCTTATTAAGCAAACAGGACATGCTACATATCATAGTCTCATCTGCTCAATAATATGGGATACATCTGGGCATTATACACTGCAGCAAGGAAATCGCACACCAGTATTATTGTGGCTTGCTTGCTGCTACAGTTTGTTTCGTACTTATCATGAATTATCCAATGCATGGACAGAAATTGCCATAGTATTTACTCTTTTTTCACTTAAATCAGACCTTTGAGTATTTACAACTGACATTTTATAGCTTACAAAGCAATCTGCCTTTCTTGTCTGGTACTCTTCTACCCAACATAATGCCAAACAGCTGACTATCTGCTTTCTAAAAATGGACTGTGCTGCAAACAGCATCCTGACAATTTAATAATTTGTCAAAGTAGTCCAGTTATTATGAAGTACATATCATAGGGTTCAGAGGTAAGGTCATCTACTTACTCACCAAGCAAAGTGCATCTGCTGACACTAAAAAGCAAACAATTAAATAAAAAAATCTGAGACATTCTTTGGCAGACTTGACTTTAACATACAAATTCCACTATCCCTAACAGCAGTCACAGATCCCCAAGAATGCTATTTCTCCTCCCGTTTGTGCACTGTTTACAATCACTATCCTTTCTCCGTGTATGTTGCTAGTTCACCTGGAGTGGAAAGGAATTTAGATTGTCTTGTTTTGCATCTCAGGCAGGAGTTACCATGGGTCCAGGTCAGAATTGTGACATTGAAAAAGTTTTGGTTGGTTTTTTTTTTTAACAATGACAAATTTGCCCTGGGTAACAAAGCAAAAAGAGTTTAAGCACAACCACTGATAAGTTTAAATGTTAATTCTGGGAGAATAAATTGGACAAACGTGATCAGACATGCCTGTATTTGAAAACCAGTTCTTATTGTGTATTTTCTCCAGCAAAAGAAACACAGACACCATTAAAAAATGTTTTCATACATATTTCCACTATATATATATGTAATAAAATATAAATATATTATGTAGATATAGACAGAGATAGGTATATATAAATAGATGAGACTGGTGACAGTCACACAGTAAATCTGCAGTTTTATTTTGGTTTTTCAGCCCTTAAAATGTTTCAGATTGGATAAGCAAATCAATTATTATTATACAAAATGTATGTCCTAGGCAAATGAGGAGATCCAATCCTTTATGATATGGAATATTCTACTCTTAGACTTCAGAATTCATTTGCTTAATTTGTGCTAGGTCCCCACCATCATGCTAAGTATAGAAGCCTCAAAACCCCTTTTCATTTGCACACATTCAGCAGAGTGACTCAATCACTCCAGAGGACTCAATCTCCTAGGAATTTTACTACAAAAACCTTTGTGTCTAGCTATTGATAATAGGGATGATGACTCTGCCACAAGTGGAACCTCAAGTTGTCCTGTTCTCCTATAACACGCAGTAGCTGACACTTTGACTTTGGAACTGAAATATTCCTCATTGTTCTTTCTTTGTTAGTTCTGTTTCTTTAACCCTCAGGGCATAATGGATACTTGGACTTCACAATAACGTTCATTTAGTTGATGTATTGGGTAAGACCAGCACTCTAACAGTTAAATCAAGAACACCTAGTTTTCAGCTGTACCACCCTCACTTAGTTGGCTTTTACCCTGTTATTTTTTGAGATTAGACCCTTTTTTAAAAGGTAGAAGGTTAAGGCCTTCAATAGCACAGTATTTGTCTTTTCCCTTGCTTTGAAGCTCTACTGTCTGCTCTGGACAAAAATGCCCTATTATTTACAATATACAGTATTATTATTTCAGGGTTACCATCATCTGCCAAGTCAGCACAATGGTGCTGTGGTTAATTGCAGAGACAAGGAGGAGGGGAATAGGGAAGCACCTCTTTTTAGTATGGTACCTATTGCTTCTCACTGCAATAGTGTCAGTGTTTCCACAGTAACTGTCTTATTCCTAGGCACAGATAATATTCATTCACTAAACAAAGGGGGTGAAATAAAAAATAGTAGGCAATGATATTATCTCACGCTTAATGGAAGTTCTTTACTTTTAACAACTAGTGCTTTAGTAAGCAAACAATTTAAATTGGTTAATTAATTCATAATACAATTTAGAGAAAAACTGCTCTTAAAGGACTTGGGTATATGCCTACTTAAGCAAAGTTGAGCAACCGTATAAACATATGCATGGCAGAGTTAAGCTTACAACAATCCACAATTATTAAAACAGCTACCCCAGGGAGCACTGCTCTTAAGTCAGCTTTAGGTCAGGCTGAGCTTCTAAGACATGGCAAATCTCAGTATTACACAACAATTCACCCAAGTTCCAGACGTCCACCTGTGCTGAGAACTGAGGACCTGCACTGTGTGTCCCTGAAGCCTGTCACTAGGGGTTTTTTCCCCCCTTCTGTCTCTTGAACATTTACAGGATGCCCTGCAATGGATCTTTAAACCGGAAAGTATATTTTTTACACATTTTATATTGTTACGAAGAATAGGATATTTATAAAAAAATTAAGGAGAAGCAAACAATTTAAAAAAACCCACTCAAATTTAAAAATGCTTATATACATTATGTCACCATTTCCCAGAACAGCAAAAACACAGATAGACTCTGCAAGCTTTTGGATTAAGAGTTCACATGATATACTCTTGGTTTTTGTAATGTATGTCAGGCAAGAAGCATAGCATGGGAACTTTAAGCAAAACTTTCTCAAGTTTGATCTAAAATGAGGATACCCTTACTGCTACCCTTGCTTTGGTGTGGGTGAGGACAACAGGCAACTTGCTTCCCACTGCTGCCAGCTATCAGGGATCAAGTCACTGGATCCATGCAAAGGTTAAAAGTGCAGAGACTTCCGGAACCACAGGAGGACCTGTCCCCCTCCCTGAAGGAGCTCACCCAACTGCACAATCTCTAGACATAGGTAGAGAGAGAGGTGAGGTCTGCAGCCTGAGGTTGTATGCTTCAGCCTCCTTCTCCTCACTCTTGTGCACAAGTCCCTGCTGCCTCCATACTCCTCTGTGGCTTTACAGTTAAGGAGAAGTGTAAACGTTCAGAAAAAGAAAAAGAAATTGTAGATATATTAGTAGCAGGAATTTAACTTTCTGAATTTTCAAAAAGCATTTTGTTGCTGCTTTTATAAAAGCACATATGGTCCTTTTGGAGGAAAGGAGAGAAGGAGAAAGGTTTCTACCACGAGGCTAGAAGTTATATTTGTTGGTTTTATGTACCAATAAAATCAAATTACAGGTGTCAAGGGACATTTGTTTCAATGCTAAATACCTTATGTTAAGATGTCAATTAAAATTTTTCTGAGGAGGAAAGTTCCTCAACAAAGCATGAATGTATTAAGAATGAGTATACCATTCCCTAGAGGACAGAATATAAAACAACCTGTCAAGTAATCAAAGATAACCAAAGAGAATGTGTTAACTCCCTGATGTTTTTTTCTGTTCGGCATCAGGTGAATGCAAGATCTTTTACCACCTGACGGAGCCCTGTTCTATTAATTCCTTGCTTCTCTCTTTCCATGCCCCTTTTATCAGCACTAAAAAGCTTCAAAAACTGGTGGCTGACACAGACACACACTGACTGAGCACTATTTTAAGAACAACACCAACTTCTGCCAGCCAGAAAAAGCTGTCAAGCATACATGCCACTTAAATAAATAAAGCACAGCTATGCTTTGAAACATATTGGACTGTTAATGAAAATTAAGTTGTATTCATCACTAGAAGTCTGTAGTTCTTACACATTGGTAAGGGAGAGCAATGGCATTTGGTTTGATGCATCTGTGAGGACTGTTCATCCTTAATTCATAAGAGAAGGCAGCAGAAAATTCCATGAATTCAAGAAACTGTTCCAAACAAAACTTTTCATGTTTTGACCGAAAAGATGCAGTGGGATGTAAGATACCTGTAGGATGTGGTAACAGCTGCAACCTGGAAGTTAGAATTGTATCCTACACTAATAAGACACTGTATGCACATTTAAAACACCAACTGATCCAAACAGAAGACTACCTACAGATAATGCTTAGGATGGTGTGAGCTCTACTGTACCAAGAACTCCCCTTAATTCATTTAAAAACAATCAAACAAGAAAATTCCTCACCGTGGACAAGAGCTAATGAAGATACTCTAATGAAGGTTTATTTCCTTAAAATAAAACCCCAAACAAACAAAACCCCACCCCAAACAAAACCCCACCCACAGGTAAAGCAAAAGAAAAATGCTAAACACCAAGATCAACATGCTTTGTAAAAGATCAGTATTAAGGTGTAACTTTTGCTCCCACTTCTACAAATTAAAATGGAGAAAATCTGACCTAGGAAATATACATGACGGTTTTTTCAGGCTATGTAGGCAGAACAGCATTTCTACTCTGAATCTCAACTTGTTGCAACGTATTTTTAACATAAAAAGTGCACTCTCTCCCCCCTGGAATTAATCTTAATTAACAATGCTTTGGAATATAATGCATAAAGAGAAGGAAAAAGCAGAAGTCTTTGCTCTAGCTCTTAATAGTCCCATACAGAGCCTTCTGAGCCATTTCAAAAGGCTATTTAAAGGTAGCCAAAGTTCATGATGACTGGTTACCTTTTTTCCTCCTGTTACAAATTGCTTGAAGTGGGATCTTAGGAAATGAGGATGAACAGCAACAATCTGGGGGTGATGGGAGAAGGAGGAAAGAGAGAATTGTGGTTAAAATAAGAGTTTACATGAAGTAGCACATCACTTTTTAAACTAGATAATCCTTTGCCAATTATCAAGTATTACAGCAGGGTTCTTTCTCTTAAGCAAAGCCTAGTTGTTTCAGACATTTGTTTGCTTTTTCTAGACGAGAATAAAATTCTTCATATTGTATGTTGCATGACATGGGGGCCACGTTACACTGAATGGCTACTTCTCTGTATAGGCAGCAGAATTAGGGCCAGACAGAACAGGACTGCTGTGAGCAAGAGCTACCCCAATTAAATCTTGTCTGGGGCCTGCCTAAAGGGTACACACACCTCGGCCCTGTCACAAAACAACACTGTGTAGTTGTTTAACAATTGTAGGTCTTAAACAGTCTCTTTGCCTTACGTGTGACATGCCAAGTGTGGGAGATCCAGCTCTAAGAGCGGTAAAGGCCCTAGGAGGCAAGTGAGTCACACCTGGCATATGTGAAAACTTAAATGACCTCATTCCTTTTCCCCCCACCCTCAAGAGCAGCTGCAATGTGGAAGACCCCAAGCAGAAAAATGCAAACATTTGCCCACTATCCCCTTTCCTCCTGCAAGAAATGTTTCTTGTTAAAAACCACTATATTTTCCCATACATCTACTAGAGGTTCTTTTTCAACAGCCAGGCAGACACACTTCTCTAAAGCAGAGTTAAAGTCAAGTTTTCCTTCGGATAGGGTACATCAGCATCACTGCCCACTGCCTTATTCTGAGGCAAGTTTAATAGATATGAACTGGTTGCAAAATATTGACCTCACATTTAGCAGAACCCTCAGAATTTGTATCACAAATCTACAAAGAAAGAAATATGTTGAGATAGGTAACAGCTGAAACAGGACAATTTCTCTTTCACTTTGCCTTTTGTATTTGAAAAACTCATAATACTTTTTACAAAACCAAGATTGGCTTTCTTCCTACCTAACCAGATCAAAAGCTTTTATACTGAGATAGAAAACTATTTTCTAGAGACTTGAATAACATTGTAAGGAAGTGGTATTCTTCTCTCTCATTTAGATTGAATGTGACCTTTCTGTTAGTAAAGACAACACCACCACAATTACTAAAGATTGAAACAAGCACTTACTTTAATAGGACAGTCAAATGTTTCATGAAACTCTTCTGCTGAATACAATCCAAACACTTGCACCTGAAAAAGTATATTGAAAAAAAATATTTGCCTAATAACTATTTGACAATTAACACTGAAAGTAAAAAACGTAACAACTAGAAGATTAATTTGAATGCTACCAGTTACATCTTTTTTTCTAAAGGAAAAAAAGTCACAATTAACAATTCAGAGCTAATTGATATGGTTTGCTCTTGTACTGTGGCATACCTCTAATATCTGTAGCAGTGCATATGTACTTTTGTGAATATTTTTCCTCCTTTTTTTTCTTTTAATTACAAACAGTAAAAACTACAAGTTCCTTTTGCTTTAGGCTGATCAAATCTGTTTAATAGATGGCAACCTAAGTATGGTAAGAGCAAGAGAATAACATTCAGGAGAAAATAAATTAAAAATTCTTCCTTTCTGAGAAAGAACGGTGGGATTTTTTTTCCCCTCCAAGCAATACAGGGTTTACATAAGAAAAGAAATTTGTGACAATAAAGCAAAACCAGCCTGAAATCCAAGTTCCATATAATTCTAGGCATCCCCTCCTCCTCCCAAGTGCATACAGTGCTATTTTGTTTCATTCCATGATCAGTGGAAATGTCTTTCTCTGAAAATTCCTCCCTTCTCATTTATGTTGAGGTATCAGTACATTTAACAGTCAGCACCGAAGTTGCAACTATAGGCAATCAGAATATCTATTAGAACTAATCTATCTGATGAAGCCTCAACATTGAATTTAAAAAAAAAAAAAGTTTCTACTGTGAAGAGAATTAACAGACTTTTAAAATGTTACTTTGCCTTTAATTACAGAACAAGTATAGAGATATCAAGTGTTTATGAAATATTATTATTTAGATGATACAACTACAGAATAAGATTTCTCAATTTTTTTTTTAAGTACAACCCACTTTTGTACTCATGCCTCTTCATTCAATACACAATATTCCCTTTCCTAATTCTCAGGTGAGACAGTCGACAGCCCAGTTCCTGCAGAACTTTCGATAAAAAGAGGGCTGAAGACTTGTGGCCCAGAACTAGTCACTGATTTACTAACTATGATTTCCACAAAGAATAATAACTAGTTTGCTTTTTAGTTATGATTTTAAGAGGTTTCCATTCACTGTCAGAAGCTGTTGAAACAAAATCATCCGAGGAAGGATGGACACCACTGGAAGAAGAAGGGAGAAAAACGAGCATCCCATGAAGCTATCAGTGAGAAAACTGTATCTGACAGCAAATCTACTTAAGAAAGCTCTCAGAGAGGTTCTCATTATTTTCTGGAAAATGTCCTTATTTTCTAGAAAAGGTAATCCCTTCAGTAACTCTGCTCTGCATGTTCAACAGGTTGGACTGAAACGTTCTAAGAAATCTTTTAACCTTATTTATTTCTCCCCATCATGATTCTTTGGGGGGAAAATAAAAAAAAAATAATAGTAGTGAAAAAATAGAAATCCCTTTAGAGAAAGACCTTAAGAATGGAGTCACTATACACCAGTAATGGGCCAGAAAAAATGAGGCTTAATGGCTCTAGAAAGATCAATTCACAGGACAAGAACACCCAAAATTCCTGCAGACAGTCAAGAAGACAGAGTACAAATACTAAATTTCAGGTAAACTACAGGAGGAACTAAGACATCCTCAGAGTGTCGGGTCAAAATTCAGGAATCTCAGTGAAGTTTAAAACATCTCAAACCACCTCATTTCCCTTTCAAGCGTGTCTCCTATATACATCTCCTAAGCAGCATTATCAGCTCAGTCCATTACTCATTAGTGAACATACTGCCTCTAACAGCACACTTTAAAAATACTTCTGCATGCATTGTGTAGGGCTGAGCTACTGCTCCAAAGGATTAGAAAAATCAATATTTGGAGACTGTGAGATGTATCACAAAGCTGTGATTATGTAAGCCAACCAAACAGCTGTATTTGAGTTTGGCCTGGCTGTAAGCCTAGAAAACCTTTGGACTGATGTCTAGAGGATTTTGCTTTCTGGGTTTATGTTTTCATCAGTTGGCACAGCATATTCAATACAACAGCCTACACAAAACAAGAAACAGAGGAAAGAGAAAATAAGAGATAGAGAAGGAAGGAGGGAGAAAAAAAAAGAAAATACATCGTTAAAACATAACACTTCAAATTCTGTGAAAGCAGAATCCTCAAAAATTACAAAACAGCCCTCTCAAATTAAAACTAATTAATCAAAATTAGCAACAGTGCCTTCAACATTTTCCTAATATTTTCCTGAACATGGCAATATGACATTTCTTTAAGAGTATGAAAACAAAATGGAGTTAGCTAAGAGGAAAAAACATCTCCACATGAAATACATGTTATCATGTTTTCTCTCGGGACATCATCTAACAGTTTATTACTTCTTAATGTCTTATATTCTTCAGAAAGAAAGTGATTCTTTTGATATTACAAACCTATATTGGATTTATCTATGTCTACTCTCCATGCCCACTCTGTTCATTATGCTCTTAGGTAGCTGGAAAAAGAATTTTACAATTTCCCTACATTTCGCTATTCCTGACGGATTTTAAATAACCAGAACCCACCACTTCAGTGCATCCAAACTTAGCTGCTTCTTTCCTTCCACATGTGGAAACAGTAACCAACCTTCAGTGATCAAAAGGCACGAAAACAAGTCACATTTCTTGAAAAATTATCAATGTAATACTTAATGGATATTCTTAACATAAATGTTGTTGCAAGCATTAAAGATGACACTAAAACATGCAAGCACATGGGTTTTCAATATAATTTATATTTATTTGTATAAAAAAAGTTACAAGCAAGAATAAAGGTGCCAATGACATCACTCTTGTACATGTAATGACATGAGAGCTTTAGCAAAACTGAGAGTCAAATCCAGGTTTTTCAAGATTGCATAAAATTACCTACATAGAAAACTAATACAAAAATCTAATCTAAAAATTTCCACAATTCTCAAGATGCAAGCCTGCTTCCCCTTCTATTTATCTGAGCATCAAAATTCTCTTATACCCTAACATTTCAACACCCAGCAGCTAGACTAGAGCGCTGGTGGTGGCTTTGATTTCTATTCTTTCCATGCCAGTGGTGACCAGCTGCAGTTGAGTTCATTAAAAACGAAGGTTTTCAAAGAACCAAATGTGCAGTACAGAAAAGCTGCAAGTGGCTCCCAAAGTATTTGTTGGACATGTACGACATACATGTGCCAGGTCTGGACAGTAGATCGGGATTGCTGACTGTCCAGAAAAGCGTTAGGGAATTGTACTGTGCTGCTATGCTCTCATCCCAGTCAATATAGCTAGATCAAATCTAGTTTGAGAGTCAGAAAATTGAAAAAAAAAGCAGTAAATTAAAATATACCAGACTTCAGAACCAGTATGAGGAGGAGGTTCTCATCATAAGGCCCTCCCTCAAAAAAAAAAAAAAAAAAAAAGGTTTCCATCTCTATCATATTCAATCCACTTTGATATGTGAAAATGCACTCTGTCTACGGCAAAAGAGGACATCTCTTCATTAATTCGTAGAAGATACTTGCATCAATCCAACTGGCTCAAAATTCACAAGCCTTTTCATTATATCCCCTTTTTTGTTTAAAATGGATTTAAGAAAACTAAGCTGTTTCACAGGGGTTTTTTCCCTCATTTACTTTTCAGAAAGGATTTAACTGTTTTTACGTATTTAATAAAGTTAATAAAGACTTTGCAACTGCTTGTACAAGTGTTTTAACTTCTTACAATATCAACACTCCCACTGTAGTAAGGAAAGAGTTATAAGGAGCATAAAGTTACACTTTTGTTATGACCCTGAACCTAGATGTGCTACGTTATCTGGCCAGGAATCTGCCATTTTCTTATACAATAGCATAACATACAAGTATGTATTTTAGTCAATTTTAGGGCTGGATTATTTCACAGACACAAACCTTTCTGGACCACACGAAAAATCTAACTTCTTCTAAAATACCCAGATCTTTCAAATCTCCAGATGAGTTTTTCAGTGTAGAGTATGGTGGAGCATCAATGTCCCTGGACTCTATGAATGCAAATATGTTGAATACTGTACTTGTGATACTCCAGCCCTGTGTTAAAAACATTACTAGAATTAGCCGTGGCTTTGGGACCATAGTTTAGACTGCCCTTGTATAGCATGGAATGTCACACACTGGATCCACAATAGCTGTTTCACTAAATGAAGACAGAGTCACCATTTAAAATACTGAAGTCTTTTCAAACAGAGCCACACCAGAGTAGGGATTATGGATTTTTAAATATATTTTTAAATTAAATACATATATTTAATATTAATTTAGTAAATTAAAAACGTGTACAGCTTGTAGTCTTAATGCAGCATAGGTATTTTGAATCAGTAATCCACAGTTACATCTGAGGAGCCCTTAAAGCAAAGTTAAGTTCTTGCTCCCCAACACCACAGGAAAATCTAAACCAACAATGCTAGCTCAACATTTTTACTACCTTGTACAATTACTGACTCTTGCCTTATCTTGCTTAGACAATTAGGACACTCTTGCAGTGTTTCACACAGGATGTAGAATTCTACAACCCACTTTGATAGGCACTAGTATCCCAATTACTGTGTCAAGATACTGACATCAAGATATCTCTCAGAAATAAAAGGCTTGGATACACAAACTGGCTGCCTGCCTATTGAGGAAAGAAAAAACCTATTTGGAATGAAAAAACCCAAATATATACAGTCTAAAGGGGTTGTTTCCCCATTCCGCCTACTGCAAAATCCAATTTTATTTTTAATTTAAAGAACTTCTACTGAATGGGATGCAACCATTGGGATTACCAACATTCCTCCTCCCCCACATCTGATGTGTAAGAAATGTTCTCCTCAGTAAGTCGGACTGATATTGAGAAATTATTTAAATTATTTTTAATTCACTGCATTTATGAACATTATATTAAAAAAGAAGCTTAAAAAGATGCACACTTTGTGCATTAGAATTTTACCATCGCAAACCAACATTAGAAAAGACTGCCATCGACTGAAAAAACAAAAAGACATTCTTGTAAGTGGAAAATCAATCACCAAAACCACTAAATGTCACAGCTCAACATTCCAGAGAAGCACTGATAATTGTTAGTTATACACTACACAAATGATCTATGTCCTCAGTCAAGGAAGTAGGTGCCAGTTTTTTAGGAAATTGTACATATATTGATTTTACATTTATTTAACGTGGCTGTTGTAAGACACTTTATTCTTCTGATAAACTATGATTGTTTATCAAAAGATTCTATAATTCAAGAGAAACATTCATAAAGTGTGTGAAAATGAAAACCACCAGCCCACAGAAATCATGCCCACAAAATCCAATTTTGTGGATTTATAGCAGAAAAGCATTAAACTACTGTCTTGCAGGAACAGCAGAGTAGTCACTGAAGTATAACTGGCACAGCAGTAATGATTAAGTTGACATGTCCTCCTGTCACAGCTGTTAATCAGCTTAATAGCAGTTACATTATTGACATTCTTGTAATTACTTTTCCTACAGCACATTTGTGCAAAATATATTTGACTTTAAGTATTCAAAGGTGAGCTCAGTTCTCAAAATGTATGGTCAAAGTAGTGGTGCTAAATGCAGGAA